>MU766525.1:8294-75110 GCA_026770625.1 Nicotiana glauca
CCTTTCCCAGATTCCAGTTACAGCTTCATCAGTGTTAAGCTTGAAGGAGTTGTTGTTTGGTGGCTCCCATTTTACCCAGATATTTATCATGTTTTTGGGTTCTTTATGCAGTAGCATTGTAGCATATTCAGTGGCCTTCGCTATTGCACATTTTGAGTCTTCCCTATCTTTTTTGTTATTGAAGAGGTTGTTATTCCTTGTTAGCCATATTTGCCAAAAACATAAAGGGAGAAGCTCTTCCCAAGTAATGATGTTGTTGTAGGCTTTTTTTCTTTAGAGATGCCCAAGTGGTTGGAATATCTGTGGCATTGAAAATATGAATAAGAGTATTGGTTTCCCTATTGCTTTGGGAGATGATGTCTTGCTAGAAGGTTTGTGAAATGATACATTCAAAGAAAATGTGTGTTGAAGTTTCATTGTACTGACTGCATTGGTGGCAACTGGAGTTTGAATGTATCCCAACATAATGGAGGTAGGCTCCAGTGGGGAGCCTTTCATGGAAGAGTAACCAGAAAAAAGATTGTACTTTTTTGGGTACTTTTAGTTTCCAAATCCAAGTGAAAATTGTGGGTTATGGTTTCCTGTCCTTGGTCCAGAATAGAATAGGCTGATTTTGTGGAGTAGAGACCATTTGGAGTGGCTCCCTATACCATTCTATCGCCGTTAACAGGGTTGAAAGGAATGAAAGTGTTGTGGATGAAATTTTGGATATTTTGGGGGATGGTGTGAGAGAGAGTAGAGAGGTCCCAAATTTCATTTTGATGGACATTCGCGACATTCGGACATGTCTTCTCTCGTCAGAGGACCTTGAATTAGGGACCTTATGGCAGGGAGGTTGTTTATCCAAGGGTCATTAAAAAAGCTAACACAGTTTCCTGAATAAACTATCCACCTTTTTGCTTGCATGCAAGTTTCCCATCTTTTTAGGATGCATTGCCAGGTCTGGGACTTGGCTTTTTTGGGAGGGCTCCTCCAGTTGCAGTGTTTTGCAAGTCCTGAGTGCTGAGCTTTATTTTTTAATTCAGCTTTCTGAATCACCAGGCCCCCCTTGTCCGTGGGCTTTGTAACTGTGTCCTAAGATATCACGTGTATTTTCTTTTTTAGTAGTAGTGGTGTCCCAGATGAAGTTCCTCTGGACTTTATCAATTTCTTTGTTTGTTTTTGCAGGCAGCTTGATGTATTGCATGACATGATTTGGGATTGAGTTTAGTGATGCTTTTGCCAGAGTGGTCCTTCTAGTCATGTTAAGCATGCTTGTTTTCCAACCTGTCAGTTTTGAGTGGAGATTGTCAATAATGAACTGAAAATCACTATGAGTGGGTCTTTTGTGGAAAATTGGGAACCTCAGGTACTTCCCAAAGTTTGTTGATGCTGTTATGGAGAGAGTGTTTGAGATGAGCTCCATTTTATGAGGTTGGCAGTTAGCATTGAAGCATACTTTGAACTTATTGAGATTGATCTTTTGCACGGATGCATAAATTGAAGGAATTAAGGGTATTCATGATTGTGTTGCAACTTGAGAGGTTTGCTTTTGCAAATAGAGTTAAGTCATCAGCAAAGAAGAGAGGGAAATTTTAGGGCCACTTCTGCTAATGTTGATTGGGTGCCAATCCCCTTGAGTGACATTATTATCAATGGCTCTTGAAAGCCTTTCCACACACATGATGAACAGGTATGAGGAGAGCGGGTCACCCTGCCTTATGCCCCTAGCAGGCATGAAAGGGGTTGGTTTGCTCTCCATTGATAATTACAGATATGGTGGAGGAGCTGACACATGATATGATGAGATTGATGATTGTGTTTGGGAATTTGAAACCATGGAGGGTTTGCTAAATGAAAGACTATTCAAGTCTATCAAAATCATTCTCCAGGTCAATTTTTAGGATCATGTTACTGGATTTTCCTTTCATTTTCCCAAAGTGGGAGATGTACTTTTGGACTATGATGGAATTATCTGAAGCTTTCATGTTAGAAAGGAAGCTGGCCTGGCTAGGCCCAATGATATGGGGGAGGTAAAGCTTGATCCTATTGACAATGATTTTTATTACTGTATTGTACACAATGTTGCATAAGCCTATGGGTCTGAATTTTTTGATCATTGTGGCTTGAGGGCATTTTAGGATGAGGCATAGAAGGGTTTCATTCATGACTAGGTCCATAGTTGATGTGGAGAAGCATTTTTTGCAGTAAATGATGACATCTTTCCCTACTATGTCCCAATACTTTTGGTAGAAGAAAGGGTGAAGGCTATCTTGCCCAGGGGCTTTGAAAGTCTTGAAGGAGAAGATGACATTCTTAACTTTACTATCCTTTAGAGGCATTCCAATTGTTGTTCGTTGACTCTGGGAGAGGCAGTGCCCTTGGATTTCAGTGTTGGATATGCCATTCTGAGAGTGTGAGTGGGAGGAGGTATAGAGTTCTTGGAAGAACTTTGATATTGCCTGCTTAATCTCCCCTTCCTCAAACATTCACTAACCAAAGTCATTTTAGAGGGAAAGGATTTTGTTCCTCCTTCTTCTATTTAAGGTGGAGGTGTGGAAGAATTTAGTGTTGGCATCTCCTTCAGAGAGCCATTAGATTTTGGACTTCATCTTCCAAAAATCTTCTTCATTTTTAAGATTGAGTTAAGCTCCTAAATGAGGTTTTTTTCAAGGATTTGTAAAGGGGTGTTGATGGGATAGAGGAAAGATTTTTGGATTCCTGCTATCCTTGCTAGCAATCATTTTTTTTTTTTGTGGAAGATGTTTCCAAAGATCTGCCAATTCCAATTGAGAGCATTAACCTTGAATAGGGAGGTGGAGGGGATTAGAGTAGAGTCAGGCTTGAAGGAATCCCTAACTAGGTTTTGAAACATGGGGTGGCTGCACCCCATTGATTCAAACCTGAAAGGTTTATTGGTGGGACTAGGACTGGTGTTGTTTAACTTGACAAGTATAGGACAATGGTTAGATTGGGTCCTAGGAAGGTGAGTGATGTTTGGTTTAGGGTATTCTTTTAACCAGTGGTTATTAGCCAAACATATGTCAATTCTCTCAAGTATTAGATAGGTTCTATTTTTGTACCTCTTGTTGGACCAAGTATAGTTGCTACCTTTAAACCCTGGGTCTATAAGATGACAGTTGTTAATGTAGTTCCAGAAGGAGTTGCTTCTGTAGTTGTTTATAGGGTTGCCCCCAAAATTTTCTTCTGCTTTAAGGAATTTATTGAAGTCCCCACCCACAAACCAACTCTCTTTATATGTTTTGGATATGTCAACAAGGCTATCCCAAAGGCCTCTTCTATCTTCAAAGTGGTTACTAGCATAAATTGCAGAAAAAAAATCAGGGTGGGTTTGAGGGTAATACCTTGACCATGTCATGGATACCCTGAGATTTGACAGCTACCTTATCAACTTGGAGGGAATTTTCCCTCCACATAATCGCTATGCCTCTAGAGTGGCCAATAGTAGGGAACTGAATGTGCATGTCGAATTGAAGCTCCTCGGTAAGCTTTTTGTGGTCAGCCATTTTGGTCTCTAGGAGAACCAACATCATAGGCTTGTGCAGCTTGACCATTTCAGAGCAATGCCTCTTAAACTCCACATTGTTTGCCCCTTTAACATTCCATATTATGAAATTCATTAGAGGGTTCAGTGTTGGAGGGCTGTTGCTCGTTGATGCTTTTTCCCTGCCCTGGGGTTGCATTGCATCTCATCCCTTGTGTTGAGATTGTTAGGATATCATCACTGGGGTTAGGGTTAGAAAGGGATTGAGAGTACCTTGATTCAGGTGAGATGAGAAGTCCAATCCGCAACGAACTAGGTTCTTTGGGAACAGTAGGATCAATGTCTCGTTGTGATCCACACTGAATTCCACCGCCCTTACTGCTTCTAGCCACATTGAGTCCACTCTCACTAGATTGTCAATTGGTATTTCTCCATGGTCCATTGGTGCCTCGTTGTTCCTCAGTATCTCCAGAGCTATTGAGATTCCTTTGGAGATGTTTCCCAGAGGCGATTGAGGTGGTTGTTGCTGGGGTGATTGTGGCTACTTCTCCTACTGTGAAGGTGAAGTTTTCTGGGTTGATTCCATCTGGAATATTTTGAGTTGGGGTGTTGCATAGGGATCCTCCACTATGAGGTATAGGAAGAATGGGATACTATTGAAGATCTGCTGTATCTTGTCTTGGATAAACAAGTCTCTGTTGTTGTTCATGTTGGCTAAGTGGGTCTGCTCCATGACTGACTGCCACATTTGAGCTCCAAACATCCCCAAGCCCCTATTTAGGGCTTTTGCTGTTACCCTTTCCAGATGTGCTGTGTTTTGAATGATTAGGGAGATCTGTTGCTCACCCAGTTAAAAATCGTAACTTAGGGCTTGTCCATGGAGTGCCAGCTCTAGCCATGATGCCGGTAGGTAGTCCGGTGGTGGTAGGGTGTAGATTAGGAGGATTGGAGGGTTGGGATTTGGTTCCATGTTTGGGTTTCTTGTTCCTATCCATTTTGGGGTTGGTAATAAAGGGTGGAGTATTGGGGTAACCAAACGTTTCTGACGGTTGTGGATTTGAGTAGATAATCATGTTTATTATTTTAGGGTTTGTGTTTGGTACACTTGGGATGGGGCCAGTTGAGTTGATTGGTTCTATCAAATCACTGGAGATTTCTTGATTATACTGCTTTGGCTCCTGGTCTTTCATGGAGAGATTTCTCCAATTGATGTTGGTAGGGGAGAAGTAGTGTTGTAGTTGTTATCATTGTGGTCTATCATGAGGTCTATTTTCCCCGAGATGTGTGGTGGCCCAGAATGCCATTTTTGGCTTTCCTCTTAGTTTTTGGGTTGTGCTGACTTTGGTTGTGGGGTAGTGTTCATTTGGTTTGGGTTAGAGGTTATGGGGTCCGTCTTTGCTTTTGTTTTTGTCGTGGGCCCAGGCTTGTAGTTTGTCTGCATTTGAGCGTTCCCTGGGTCCGCTTTCCGTTTGACACTAGTGTTGGGCAGTTCTCTTGTGGGCTGCCCAGTTGTATTTTGTTGTCCAACTTGTGATCCCTTTGTGGAAATAGGTTGGATCCGGTTCGATTCCTGCACCGTATTAGATTTATTGGTGTAACGGAAAGTTTGGGTTTCAAGAAACTTACCGAATGTGGCATCAAACATTTTTACTTTGATGCCTTCTGGCTTTGTTGATGGTTTATCCTTTCCAATCTTTTCCTGTGCTTCATTTTGCTTTGTATTGAACTCTTTCTTACGCCTTCTGGGGAAGGAGACCACTTTACATTCTTCTTCCTCTTCCTTGTTTGGTGTATGACCTGAAACATCATTTTGCTTAATATTTGAGCACCCTGAGCTGTCTTGGCTTTGTGTTTGTTGTTGTCTTTGTCTGTGTAGGCATCCTTTCAAGATGTGCCATATCCTCCCACAACCTGTGCATATCACATTCTCTCCTACATAGAGCACTAACTGTTTGTGGTCCCCTATTGTGATTGAGGTAGCAACTGGTGTTTCCAAACGTACTTGTATGCATATCCTTGCATATCTTCCTCTGAGAGTGGCTGAAGTGCATGTATCTATTTTTAGGAGTTTTCCTTGTTTCTTGCTCACTTTTTCTATGACTTCCTTATCATAGAACTCGGTTGGCAGTTGTGGCAGTCTTAACCAAATTGCAGTGAAGGATAGAGTTGCTTCCTGTGGGACGAATTTGGGTTCCCATTTTCTTACTGAGAAGAAATTTCGTGATATGAACCATGGTCCTTTTTGTATAGCTTTCACTAGGTTTTCCTCTTTACTAAAAAAATATCCCATCATAGGTCGATCAAGATCAACTATTCGGATGGGTTCCATAAAATAACAAGTTTAGATTGGAGAAGCCAGTATGTCATTTTTTTTTCGAACAACTTTATGATAACTGAGAAACGCCATGGTTCATAGTGCCTGTTTTTATCCTCTTGAGATAGTACTATAGGACCTATTGTTTCCTTGCCTTTTTTCTTGTGTTTAGGTGGATTGAATTTTTGTAGTGAAATAATCCGCTTGTGTAGTACTTTGCTTATCCAGTAGCATTTTCTTGTAGGAATGGGATTGGGTTGCTTCTTCTTCCACGACAGTGTTATTCTGGTTCTGGTGGTATATTGGGTGATTTGGGTTAATTTTTTATGGATTGGTTGTTTGTAGTGATGAATGAGAGTTTCTCTCTCTTAATGACTATAGGAGTTCATATGAACTACTTGTTGCAGAAGTATATACTCAAGTGCAAGCATTTGTATGCTTAGTAGTCTATTATATTGTTATTACGATATTATAATGTTAAGCTACTTCTTACGTATTTGATATCATTTTTATGCAACACAAGAAAGTAAATATTGAAGTAGTTCAAATCATGACTTGGTGTCTTATTCAAATTTATGATTTTATCAGTTGTGAATATATGACTTGTGACTTGGTGTGTCTAAAGACAGTAAGCTGCTTGTATATTTTTTGATTTATCTTTTTAGTCCACGTATGAATTTAACCAATTAGCTTATAAAATTCTAATTAATTAATTTGGCGCTTCTCATCAAATGACCAGCGTAACCAAGACATCACTTTCTTTAATAAAATTTTCAACTTAATTTATTTATTGACTCTTGTAAAAATGGGTGAAGATGACTTTGAAGCTACTAGCTTATAAATGGTCTTGGTCTTTCTGGCCCAACCTTGGAAAATTAGGCAAGAATATATACCTTTCCTCTAAGTCTTGAAAACGTTACAAAGCCAGCTTTCAATTAAAGTTGCATCAAAGGAAGTTAAGGGGTTCCTTTTACAGGGATCTCGTAGTGATTCGACCCTGCATCTGTTGTGGTACCTACAACTTGGAAATTCGTAATAAAAAAATAAAACAAAAATTAATATTATCCATCTAAATTTTGGTGGTATTTGATACTCATATTAGTCGAGTTATGGATAAATTGACTCAAACTCTATTGTTATAAATATAAACAATTATTATTTATTATTAATTAACAATTAGTGCTATTAAATAGAATTATTTGTAATTAACTTTTACGGGGCATAATTATGTAATTATTTTGAGAAATACCTATAATATTTGTAGAGATTGGCTTGGCAGTTCAGCACCACCTGTGACATTGGAGTTTCATCTTCTAAAGGCTATGATACTTTGTTATTTGTGATCCATCAAATAACCAACTATACCAACCGCCCCTTTCTCTCACCACTTCACCCCGCAAACTACGCTAAGCAACATAAACAAACTAACATTAGAAAAAAAAAAAACAGTACAATCTTTGACAAAGACACAGAGATAGAAGAATAATTTTGCAAAGATAAGGGAACAAAGACTTGTAATTTCTATGCACTGAGTAGAATTTGATTTCTGGTGAAAATTCTTTATTTTTGTTTGCAAAACAAAAGAGGACATGCATGTCACGAATTGGGATTTTTAGCACAACTTGTTGACTCTCATCAGGTAGGTTTTTTGTTTTGATAAATCAACCTGATCAAATAGTCTCTGTTTGTATTTGTTGATCGTCTTAATTAATATGTGCACATAAACTTAGCCAGGAATCTTTCTCTTCTCCTTGGTATTTTACCAACTGATTAATTGTTGTGTTTGAATTTTTGTTGGCAGCTATGCCAATGGTCGGAGATGGAAAATTTTCTTTTTTGTCAGCAGAGCAGAAGCATTAGTGGATGGCAAAAGATCCACAATTTACAGGGGCCAAGTCCCATCTTGAAGTGAGTTTTCTTTTGTTCTCCTGATGCACCAGTTATGGTCAATGTTATGTTGTATTTAACAAAGTTATGAATATGAAAAACATATTGAAAAGAG
Source organism: Nicotiana glauca (assembly GCA_026770625.1). Taxonomy (NCBI): domain Eukaryota; kingdom Viridiplantae; phylum Streptophyta; class Magnoliopsida; order Solanales; family Solanaceae; genus Nicotiana; species Nicotiana glauca. Next base: position 16,095 of record MU766525.1, read on the forward strand.
TTGGTCAGTTTTGAATTTATGAGGAATCTTATGTTTCTGATTTTAGTCATGCCCAAGGAATGATCCCATTGGTTGTGGGGAAGAGGGGGGAGTGTATTCATGAGTTATAAAGTTATTTACTTTATCATTTTTGTTTCACATGGGAAGTCGATAGGGAGCTATTTTTGTAGGAGTAACTAATAAGAGAGGTGATCAAGGGCTAAATAAGAAGTTGCCATAGGTGTTGTTTATGGAAAGTAATCAATTTCTTGGTCAGTTTTTCATTGCACTTGCAAGGTGTTATGTTCTATCCCAAGCCACTCATTCATTAACATTCTATTCACGCCCTTCTTTTTCTTTCGCTGTTAATAAATCTATTTAATCTTATTCATTGAACCACCAAGTTTATGTGAAAAGTATGAACGAGGTGAATGAGTGGCTTAATTCTGAGGAATTTTCTCATACCCATAAAAAAAACATTACAGTGTTCTGTCTGTATTTAGAATTTTATTGTGCATAGCGACCAAAATTATCGTAGAGGCTACACCTTTTGGCCTTTTTATCATATCTAATGAAGGAATACTGGCTAAACAGATGGGATCACTAGAAGGAAGAGCAGTACTTCAGCTTGAGGATGAGAACTTTGTGAACTCTAAGAATAATGATAGGAGGACATCTTCTATGGATGCCACTCCTCAGATATCAGTTTTCGATGCCGATGCAGACGATGTTAGTTGTAAATGTATGTGGAATAATTTAGTAAGGCAGATGCAGATAGTTTTGTTCTCCAAGAAGTTAAATATGCTTATTCCTTGTGGTCCTCTAGCTATACTTGTTGATGAGTTAACCGATCATCATGTAAGTTGCAAAACGTTTTCCAGTCCAATATCTTCGATTATTAAAGGTGCTTTACTCACGTTATTTTCCTCTTGTTCTTTCTATTCTTACTTTTTCAGGGATGGATCTTCTTTCTTAGCTTGTTAGGAATCATACCACTCGCCGAGCGTCTAGGTTGGGCGACAGAGTAATTCTCTAGACCCAGTATCTACAGTACTTTGTACGAGCAAATCATTGAGGAACAAGGGGAATGTATTTTTTTTTGCCAAGGACATATCACCATTTATTTAATATTTTAGGCTTAGTGTCTGTTAATGACAGTAAAATGGAATTTTGGGCTAGAATGCATTCACACTTATACATGCTCCTGTTATACTGTATGGACAACCTGGAAAATGAATAACTTTTTAATTATCTTCTCTATTAGATTAATAACATGGAACTTCTTATTTGAACAATAAGCTGAAGGTGATCATTTATATAAAAGCTGTTTATGGTATTTACACACTTCATAATTGATGTTTGGTTTTTCATTTTTGTAGGCAGCTGGCTTTCTATACGGGGCCAACAGGTATTCTTGTGTTTGATGCATATGATAGATGTACATACATATTTTTCATATGGTTGGCTCAAAGGTCGTTTTTCATCTTTATGTGATTATTTATCATAGGACGTTTTGTTGCACTTGTATAATGATTGGCTTTTTAGTGTTAACTTGCTTTCAATTTAGAAACTTTTGTGTTATCTTTGAGCAATATGTGGTTAAAACTTTGCAGTTGGAGGACTTTTAAATGCAACTTTTGGTAACGCAACAGAGCTAATAATATCAATGTATGCACTGAGAAGTGGAATGATTCGCGTGGTTCAGCAGTCATTATTAGGCTCAATTCTGTCTAATACATTACTAGTGCTTGGATGTGCATTTTTTGGTGGTGGACTTGTTCATTCCAGTAAGGATCAGGTTTTTGACAAGGTAGGTATATGGCCGGAAATCAATATCAGTTTTGTTCAATCTGTATCTTATGATAGCAACGTATGACATTCTCGGAGTTTTCTATGCCAGGGAAACGCAGTAATGAATTCAGGGTTGCTTTTGATGGCAGTTATGGGCCTACTGTTCCCCGCTGTCCTCCATTTTACACACACTGAGGTGCACTTTGGGAAGTCAGAGCTGGCACTTTCCAGGTTTAGCAGCTGCGTAATGCTGGTCGCATATGGTGCATACCTGTTTTATCAGCTGACTAGTCAGAATAGTCTTTACATGCCAATTGCTGAGGTTGGGGTTCTTTATTTTCTCAGCACTTTTTTGTGTTACACGTTGCTTACCCTAGACACAGAACTGGCTGTCTTTCATCACATTGGAATATCAATGAGAAAAAAGAAACTTGAAACTAAAAAGTTTCAGTTATTAGCATCGCATAAGCCTACTTCTCCTGTCGAATTTTCTGATTCACTTTCTGATAATATTTCCATAAGAGCAGCCACTAATCTGGTAATCTGAAAGTCAAAAATGTCTCCGCTTGCCTACACAAAAATCATTTCGTTTTGTTTTCTAAGCTACCAGTAATTTTGGATCATCAGATCTTTGATTCCTCTTATTATTTTTTCTTTCTCGTCTTAAACACTTGTGACGATGTGGAAAATTATGCACTCTGCAAACCGTCCTTTATCTCTCGCAGGCTAGGCTGATCATTTGTTAGCTACATTACTCTTCCATTGAGTTTGTTCAGGTTTTCCTAAAAGTTTAATAACGTTCAGGAAGAGGGTGAGAATGACGGGAGCACAGATGAGGAGGAAGCTCCTGAGATATCAAAATGGGGGTCAATCATATGGCTTTCAATTTTGACACTATGGATTGCGGTCTTGTCAGAGTACCTGGTTAATGCCATAGAGGTAATTCTTCGTCCTGCTACCTATTCTCATTTTCTAATTTGGTGTTATTCTATTAGTAGAATCATCTAATTCTCAATCTATGACACATTTAAGAAGTGCTAAGACAAACTAAAAAAATATTGCTTCTTTTAGTTTCTGTGCCGATAAACTTTTAACTACGTTTTCAGGGGGCATCAGTTGCTTTGAGTATTCCTGTGTCATTTATAAGTGTCATACTGCTCCCAATTGTTGGAAATGCAGCTGAGCATGCTGGTGCCGTCATGTTTGCTGTCAAAGACAAGCTTGTACATTCTTCTCACTTTTCTTCGTATCAGAACTATAGTATTACTATCACTATTCCTCATTTACCTGGTGCTGTCACAGGACATCTCTTTGGGAGTAGCAATAGGATCATCAACGCAGATTGCCATGTTTGGGGTAGGTAATTTCAATTGTTTATGCATGTTAATTACATGAAGGAGAAACCTTAAGCAGGAGTTTACTGTTGAATAGCTACTTTCTTCAAATAAAATCTGTGTTTATCCATACAACATAGATATATCAGTATGTTTATGCTTCGCAGTTGGCTGCACATCGGACGTCTCATTCAGGAAGACTCTTACCCTAGTTGTAACTGAAATTTTATCATATATGGCCCAACTTTACTTTTGGGACAATCACATAATAGCATCCATCTGAAATTTCGTCCTCACGAGTCATGACACGAAACTTACTTGGTAACCACTTTTTCAAGATACACATTTTGAACCATATGAACTGCCAAGCCAAATAATTAACTGAATTTGTGCTCATATTGCATCCATGTTTTTCCTGAACTAGAATGCCTCTGAGTTGAATTTGTTTGAAAATTCCTATATCAAAGTATCTGTATTTTTAGATTTCCTAAATATATGGGCTGTTCATAAGTACAGATCTTTTTCGTGTACATCTTGGTTTTGTTGTTCATTACTGATAATTGTCCTTAGAAGCTTATTCTTTTATTTCAGCATTTTTACTTGTTAAATAAGTGTTGGCCTTTACTGTAATCTATATAGAGTTTATGACTCGCTTAACCTGTACTATTGGTGCAGATCCCCTTTTGCGTTGTGGTTGGATGGATAATGGGTCGTCCTATGGACTTGAACTTCCAATTATTTGAAACGGCCACACTTTTCATGAGTGTCCTTGTAGTAGCATTCATGCTGCAGGTGTGCTTTTAAACTAGATACTTTAAAGTTTTTCTGGTTCTACTTTTCCCCCCTTTCTCTGATGAGTATTCTCTTTTGTTTTGCTGGTTTGGGTTGGAAAAGAATTAATCATTATTCTTGTTTTTTTCTAATTGCTTGAAAACTACAATGTCTATAGATGCAATGTATTTGCTTCTAAAAATTGAAGATATTGCAAGTCTTGCGGCGGAGCTTGATCCAGTGTTAAAAAAATATGTCATGTCTTTTATTCTTCCTCCTTTTCTTTCCTTTGTGCTTTGCTTCACTCATGCGGGGGCTATGATTAGCTTACAGGCTCCCTCTTGTTCAACTTTTTCTCTTTCCTTTTAACCTTTCCTTTTTCTTGCAGGACGGAACTTCAAATTATTTTAAAGGACTGATGCTCCTTCTCTGCTATCTGATAGTCGCTGCAAGCTTCTTTGTGCATATAGATCCAGAGTCCATACGTAAGTTGTGTTTCTCTTTGTGAAGTTGCCATGTGACAGCTCCTGCTCTTCATTTTATTTACTCTTTTGGTGTTCCTTCTAACCAATAACATCTGTTATTTCACTGTTACGCTAATCTGTTTTGCTTATGATCAGTTACTTTAGCATTTCTTCTGTGATTACGTTAGATAACTAGTTAACCATTTTGGGTGTCGTTAAACGTAGTATTGTATTGATAACTACCTTATCATATATAGTCTCTCTGTTTTAGTTGAGATAAGCAATTCTGTGGATTCAGAAAAATAGAAGGCATGTGTTAAGCAGAATTGCCTTAGGATAAAGCAATGTTCAATTCTCAAGTTCGGAAATTTCTAAGGATACTAACCAACTTGAATCTGATTCTCTCAGCTATTTCAATTCTAGTATCCTGATTGGTAGCCGCTTCATATGGCAGAATATTCTTCTGCTTCTCTCTTTTTCCATGGCAGCAGTAGATAATTGTGACCTTTGATCCTTGTGAGTCGGGATTTTCTCTTTCTGCCGACACCATAAGAACAATCAAAGACTAAACTATTTGTTGATTTAAACTCCTTAGTGAAAGAAACAGCGAGATTACGCAAGACCAAATTCAGGAAGTCAATCTTTCTTTAAATTTATGATACCAGCAATCCCAGTTTCTAAAAGCGCCTTGTGAACACTTGTGCATCTATAGTTTTATTGTGATGGAGATTTACTCCATGTCTCCACCTGAAAGTTTCAACTCTGCTTGTTAGTCTGTTCACTTGTTTAGGTTGAATGACCATGATGTTAGAACTTTTTTTGGTTAGTTGTGCTCTCATATTTTTTGGAATGTAGCTTAGGAGGCATCACATATGATCCCAAATACTGCAGTCATAAAGTGCCAATTGGAATTTCTAGGATGTGCCACAATTCCTGAATGTGTCAACTAAGCAAAATAAACACTGCTTTAATTCACATGAGGATGTAATCTAAGAGAACCAGCTGAAGGTAAAACATCCTTTTAGTAAGCGGGAATGTTCTGGGGAATACTTGCGTTGAGGTTATGAATTCAATACCGACTTTTAGTTAAGCACACTTGGAATGGTGCTAATTAACCCTTTTCAGTAATTTTCTTCTAAAAGAAAAAGGACAGCCCGCTGCACAAGGCATCCCCTTCACGCAGGGTTTGGGAAGGATTGCACCCTAAGGGATGTGATGTAGACCGTCTATCCTAATGAGGGAAGAGTTAAAGGGAAGCAAGGCATTTTTCTTGACACTTGAGCCTCTGGAACTAGAAGAAGACATCTAGAAATATTCCTGTCCAAATTTACGTGAAAGTACGCCAGTGCATTTCAGGCAATGAGCTGATTAGGAAATCTCAGGAGAGAAATAACATCCCAGAAGAGCTTATAAAGATCAAATGTTTTAGCCTTATTCATAGGGGCGAATGGAGTGTTGTGGCGTCGGATTCATCTGAACCCGGTACTTTTTATGCAGAACATAAATTTATATGCAAAAAATATAGTAAATTGCAACAACTTGTAGGTCTGAACGCACATAATTTTAAAAATACTATGGATTCAATGGTAAAACCTTTAAATCCTAAATCCGCCTCTGCTTGTTCATGTCCACTTAATGGCAGCACTTGGTTTTCTCATCTTCTACTGCATGTTAGATAGAGAAATTTCAAATGTGAATATGTACCATTTTTTGTTATGATGAGGAAATAAAACAGATTCGTCATGTATGGTTAGTGGATTTGAAGCTTCTAATTCTTGAATATTATCCATAGTTTCTTTCCGTTTTTCCTTATATGCACCTCTATGGTAGTTAGTTGTGACCTGCTTGATTTTTTTTGTTGTACAGAGTACATGATGTTGTCTATTATCTTTTGCTTTGCTGGATACATCATATTCTCAATCCACTTTCATTTTAATCCAATATTTATATCATGGCTTTGCAGAGGACAAGCCCAAAAAACCATGAGTAGTGAACATGGTGGTTTCTGATATTGGCCTGCTAAAGCTGAAGGGCCAGAATACCATTAGATCTACACATTTAAAGAGCCATCTTCAGTTTTGGCCACTCTGAGCTGTGAATATCAACGATCGTTCATCTGCGGATGCTCAGGGTTCTGTGTTGCTACTATATATTTTTTGAGAAATTTCTTGCTTTCTCAGTTTTGACTTGCAAGCCGGTGTCATTAAATTAGGTGTTTTTTTGTGCAGCTGGTGATTTATTCTTTCTCCTGTGAAATAGCTGGATAGTAAAAAGAAAAAATTTGTGTTAATACTTAGGAACTTTAGGTAATTGTTAACGCAAAATTTTTCCTTATTAACAGCAGAATATATATATTTTTTGTTTTCCTTGAGCAGATCATGAGATCATATACTATTTGTCATGCATATGAAGAAAAATCATTTGTTGATGATTAATATATAGTTGCTAAATGATTATGAAATATTGTACTTTGTACTTTCATCGCAAAATAGTATTTAAGATTTCTTCGATGAACTTATCAAAACTGATATAAGCTTTTATCTGATTGGTCGTATGCATTCTTTATTACTAATATTTTTCGTAGACCAATGTTCTGAACTAATTACGGCTTTTATGTGGATGGTCGTGTACATTTTTTATGCGGCTCAATATACATATATAATTCTGCTAAAACAATTTTATGTATAACTGTGTATTTAATATCATAAGACCCAATGATTTATATCACGATCTTAAATGTGAATTACTACTCATGTATATTTATTGCTCCCAAACGCGCACGTAAGTATACGTGGTCGTATAAGTAATATAGAATTATAAGTTCAGATATCGTACCTTCAGGGACTTGTGAGTAACTATCAATTAAATTAAACCCAAACAATTAATCTATTCAAGTAATTTTCAAAGTGTGATTATTTAACTAAACTCTAGGGTAGTAAACTAAGCGATTAAAGAAAATAAGTCGGCAATCTTAGAGACGAATTCAATGGGAGAGAATATTTCAGAGCTATGGGTTAGCTAACAATCCCATTGAGTTTTTCACTTAAACTATCTACTTAATTTATCTGATTTATTGATCTACTTAATTTATCTGATTTATTGATTGACAGAGTTAATATTACTCGTAGTCTTCTCCCGAAGTACTGCTCCCCTATTCAAGCTAACCTAATGTATATATTCTTATGGAATTAGGATTAACAAGAACACATTAATAATTCCTGTATAATAGCCAAGCAAGACGATTAGGTATATCCCTATCCTAACCGCAAATCCGTTCCCGATACTCAGATTCAAGATCTTACTCTACTCAATCCTATATACAATCTAGGATTCCCTCTCCCAAGTTCAATCCTAGATTCATAGGTAATATCCTTCTCCCAAGTTCAATCCTAGATTTATAGATAATATTCAATTGGTGATCAAGCAATCAAATAATTAAGCGCAAGATTGAATAAATAAACCAACATGATAAAATAATAAGAGCAATTCAATTTTCAAACTACAACGTTCATGCAACACCCCCAACTCTAGAACTAATAAACTATGAGATTAAAGGAAGAGAAGAGAAGAAAAATTAGTTTGAAGCCTCCTACAAGCGTGGTTTGTGCTCTCCCACGTGAATTCTCCTTCAAAATATGTTAGATATTCAAATTAGGTTTAGGACTTCTTTTATACAAGTTAGGACCGTATATGACCGAAATAACCTTATCTCGGGCGAAATACAAAAAATTCCCGTAACACAGCGTCCAGGGTAGCGCGAGGCGCTGGCCTGACGTAGAAAGCAACGTTTTCAACTTCAATTCTTTGCTGCGTTTTGCCTTACATTCAATCACTTATTCTTTTGTCTTCCACTTGGGGGACAAAGACCAAAGGGTGCCTCTCCCCCCCCTCCCGCGTCTTATTATTATTATTATTATTATTTTTAATTTCCTTTCTTTTTTTTTCGCGTTTTATTCAATTTTGCTACAAATCTCTTCATCTTCATATTACTTTATTTTTATACAGTTAAAATATAATATTAAGTACAAAATAATATAATTAGTACTCAAAAGATGATTAAAAGAATGTGAGGCATAATAGTTAAATATATGCATTTTTGGCCAAATATCACAACCCCACGCTTAGACTCTTGCTCGTCTTCGAGTAAACATTAAAACACTCTCAATAACTCAAGCCTAGAGACACCACCACTTCGGTTGATACTAACAATTAGGTCCTATAGCAACTCAAACCATCAGATATACACTTCCTAATCGTCGTGCAAGATATACAAGCCACAAACAAACAACAAACTTCTAACCTCCTAACCTTAGAGAGGGACTCTAACTCACCAAATTTAAGCTCGCTCACCCACTCTATCAAATAAAGGTAATAACATCACTTATCTATCATGAAACAAGTGCCCTCACAAGAAGAAATAGTCCATGCACTCAAATCAAAGAATGAATATAATTTAAGGACTTAGCATCAAAGAACAACTCTCTGACTCACAAACGAATTTCACATGTATGCACAAAGAACCATAGACTTACCCGTTATGTACATCTCTACTAATTAAGTATGCTCAAATAGAATCAAATAGGACTTTAACGAGTTATAATATTGGCTAGAGGACGGGTAGAAAAACTATATAATAGTGACTTACACTTCCCTAAGCACTTTGCACTTTAGACTTTGTATGGGGCCAAATTTGGCCCCCAATGTCTCTACGCCGAAGGGTACGCCTAGTGAGCATCCGCCCACTGAAGTAAGGGTACGACTTGGGCGTGAGGACAAAGGCGATGCCAGCTAAAACTCAGCGTCCTCGCCAGGGGGACGTCGACTATTTGTACTTTTATGATTATTTCGAGGAAGGCCTCCTGCTATATAAAGAAGACCTTCCCATTGTAAAGGGGCATAAGTATTATTATCAAATAATACAACTCTCTCACTTTCTCCTATTTCTCTCTCTATCTCTACATCTAACAAACACTCATTCTCAAGTTCTTATTATCAGATCTACTACAATATTTTCATCTTTTGGTCTCTAGTTTATATTATATTTGATTACGATTTACCCCTATTTATTTTTTGATTGTTTTTAAGCTTATAAAGTACATTGATAACTTTTGAGCCAAATAATTTGGCGCCGTCTGTGGGGATTTCGAGAATTAAAATCATAGTATCCACCTAGAGAACAACCAACAACCGTTCTCTACACCACACAAAAAGATGGCCAAAAATAACACACGATCGAAAGCAATAGTGGGTGTTACAACCAATCTCCTTGGTCCTCTCAACGAGGCCAGTGACGAGGGTATCTTGAATGCAACCCCTAGCACCACACCAGGTACAGAGATCTCACCTTCTCCATCTGAAGATCTGACGATCTTGCATGAAAAAGGAGCCTCCACATCTGCGGCTAATGAAGCGCCCTCGGTGGTTAAGAAGCTACTGGAAGAATGGATAACAAGTACTCTAAGTGGCTTGATTGAGAAATCACCACAAAGTAACGTCAGGTGTATGCCAACGGTGAGCATCACTGCTGCCATGGGTGAACTGAGGCTGTACGAGCAAATAACAGACCCATCGAATCACAGGCCAACAACGGTACGCTAACAGCCATCCTAAAGAAGATGGAAGAAATGGAGAATGAAAATAGGGCTCTTCGTGACCAAATGAAAGAGCATCAGGAGAGGGTAGACAAGATCCCTGGTGCTCCAAAGTTGCTGCCAAAACGCGACGTGGGAAGATTCGTCGAACAACCATATACCGAAGAAGCTGCTCCTCACTCTATCCAAAAACCTTCAAGATGCCACCCTACTTAAGGGTATACGACGGAACCACAGATGCCGAAGATCATTTGATCCACTATGTCACTGCCGTGAAAGGTAATGACCTATCGAAAGAGCAGGTACCATCGGTGCTGCTGAAGAAGTTCGGTGAGACGCTAACGGGAGGGGCCCTAACGTGGTACTCCCAGCTACCAGCTAAGGCAATATCAACATTCGAGGAAATGTCAGATAAGTTCGTCACCGCCCATGCAGGAGCAAAGAAAGCGGAAGCAAGGGTCAACGACATCTTCGCCGTCAGGCAAACTGCAGGGGAAGGACTCAGGGACTTCCTGGCCAGGTTCAACAGGGTAAGGATGAGCTTGCCAAACGTATCTAAAGGTATGGCAGTCGCCGCTTTCCAAAATGGGCTAAATAGGGATGGTTCGAGGGCGACCAAGAAACTACTAAGCCGTCTCATGAAATATCCCCCTACCACATGGGAGGAAATCCACAATGCCTATTGCACTGAGGTATGAGCGGAAGAGGAAGATCTTAATGGGCCGACCCAATGGTTAACAACGATACACTCAGAGACGAGGACAGATCGACGAAATGAAGGACAGCGAGAACAACTACCATGCTCCAACAGAGATCGGCACCAGCCATACACTAGATCCTTTCATCCACCACCAAGGCATACGGATTCTCTACAGCGATACGTCACCCCACTCCGAAACGAAAGAGGTACACCTCCTTTATTATCCGCCCATAACTTTTGCGTCTCTCCTTCAGAAATAGTGTATGCACTGGAGAAGCTGGGCACCAAGGTGCAGTGGCCGCAAAAGATGAAATCAAACCCCGCTACAAGGAAATCAAATGTCCTATGCAAGTTCCATCAGGAACGGGGGCACAAAACCGAAGACTGCATAGGCCTACGGCAAGAGGTGGTGAGGATGTTGAACCAGGGATACCTGAGGGAACTGCTCAGTGACAAAGGAAAAATAAACTTTGCGCGCGGACGGGAACAACCCCACGGGTCGCCAAAGCCGCCCTCCCCAGCACGCACAATAAACATGATCGTCGGAGGCGGCGATGACTTAGCAATCAATCACGTCAAGTTCGCCGCCACGCACAAATTAAAATGGACCATCACCCATGAACGGTATGACGACTTCGAAGATAGTATCACCGATAAGTCCGATGCCGATGGTTTGTCTTTCCCTCATTACGATACTTTAGTTATCACTTTACGTATCGCTGATACGGATGTCAAAAGAATCATGATTGACGACGGAAGTGCCACCTGTATTATCCACCCGAGGGTCCTCGTACAAATGGGACTCAAGGGTAAGGTAATACTGCGTTGCATAACACTGACTGGTTTTAACAATGCAGTGGAACGGACATCCAGAGAAATATTACTACCCGTTTTAGCAGGAGGGGTTACGCTGGAAACCACTTTCCACGTAATGAACCAGGAAACAGCTTACAACGTCATCATAGGACGCCCATGGATACATGCCATGTGAGCGGTCCCTTCAAGTTTTTACAAAGTGATCAAATTCCCCACCCCGTGGGGGGTATTTAGCATTCGAGGCGAGCCGCGCACCGCACAGGAATGCTAAAAATAGCTCAAGATTGCACCCACACCAAACAGCTAAAAGGGTGAGTGCAGAAGCATAGCAATCAGCCGTGTCGGGGACTAAAGTCAACCCGACAACGGACGCCATCAAAAACCCCGACGTCGTGGAAGCTTGTAAAGCAACGGTCGAAGATCTCGACCAGGTCCAGTTGGACAACGCCGACCTCAAGAAGAAAGCCTACACCGGGCACGGCCTCACCAACCCGAGTAAGTATCGTGTATTCCTAACTAATCATGCAGATTTGTTTTCTTTTTCCCATTCAGATATGCCGGGAATCCCGAGAGACATCGCCACCCACAAGCTGAACGTCGATCCATTACATCCGCCCGTGCGATAGATGAGAAGGAAATTCAACGCCGCCATCAATGAAGCGGTCAGTGAGGAGGTAGACAAATTACTGGCCAACGGTTCTATCAAAGAATCGAAGTACCCTCAATGGGTCACCAATGTCGTCATGGTCAAAAAGAAAAACGGGAAGTGGAGAATGTGTGTGGATTTCACTGATCTGAACATGACATGTCCGAAGGATTCATTCCCACTACCCCATATCGACCAGTTGATCGATGCCACCGCGGGACATGAACTGCTGAGCTTCTTAGATGCCTACTCCGGCTACAAACAAATCATGATGGCCGAGGAGGACTAGAAGAAAACAACTTTCATCACCCACCAAGGGACATACTGCTACAAGGTAATGCCCTTTGGGCTAAAAAATGCGGGGGCTACGTACCAGAGACTGGTCACCAGAATGTTCAAAGAACAACTCGGTAAGACCATGGAGGTCTATATCGACGATATGCTGGTGAAGTCGGCAAAGAAAGAAGACCACATCGACCACCTGAAAGAAGCCTTCGAAATACTAAGAAAGTACGGGATGAAGCTGAACCGCGAGAAATGCGCCTTCGGCATAACCTCGGGAAAATTCTTAGGATTTCTCGTGTCCCAACGAGGCATCGAGGTCAACCCAGATAAGATCAAGGCGATAGATGCAATACATGAGATTCTGAACAGCAAAAAACAGGTAAAAAAGTTGACAGGGCGAATAGCCGCCCTATCCAGATTCATCTCACGGTCCTCCGACAGGTGCCATAAATTTTTCAACGTGTTGAGAAAAGACAACGGATTACAATGGAACCAGGAATGCATCGAAGCCTTGAGAAAATTGAAAGCATACCTATCTTCGCCACCACTACTGGCCAAAGCGAGCCCGGGCGAGCCCCTGCTGGTATATCTGGCCGTCTATGAGGTCGCCGTCAGTGCAGTATTGGTCCGTGAAAATGAAGGTACGCAATCTCCTATCTACTATATTAGCAAAACCTTAGTGGATGCCGAAACACGGTATCCACACCTTGAAAAATTAGCCCTGGCATTGGTCGTAGCTTCACGAAAGCTCCGACCCTATTTTCAATGCCACCCCATAAAAGTAGTAACGACCTTCCCCTGAAAAAGCGTCCTATATAAGCCCGAATTATCGGCAGACTCGCCAGATGGGCTATAGAGCTCAGCGAGCACGACATCTCGTATCACCCGAGAACCGCCATTAAGTTGCAAGTACTTGCTGACTTTATAGCCGATTTCAGCGCAGAAATACTGCCAGAGGCGGAACTGGAGGAACGTCGTACCCCCTCCAACACCGACTTATGGACTCTGTACACCGACGGCGCCACTAATGCCTCGGGATCAGGACTTGGACTCGTTCTTGAGGTCCCCACGGGCAAAATAATTCGCCAGTCTGTATGGTGCCCCGAAATGACTTAAAACGAGGCCGAGTACGAGGCCGTTATTGCAGGTATGAAACTAGCCATCAAATACGGGGCTCGACGACTCGTTCTCCACTGTGACTCTCAACTCGTGGTGAACCAGGTCACTGGGACTTGCCAAATCAAGGAGAAGAGATTGTAAAAATATCAGTCAGAGATCCACAGATAAATGACTGAGTTCGACGAGTGTCGCTTCGAACAAATTCCGAGGGCACGAAATGTTGAAGCAGACGGCTTGGCAAAATTGGCCGCAGCCACTAAAAGCTTCGACAGAGAAAGCATGGTCACCCTCCTCCATTCAGCCATTGATCACACTGAGGTACTTTCTTTAAATTTGACTTGGGACTGGCGCAACCACAATAAGCCGCCAGGTATTGCCTGATAAACTACGAGCTCTACAAAAGGACATTTGGCGGACCCCTAGCCAAGTGCCTAGGGCCGCACCAAATGAGAACAGTACTCGAAGAGGTACACGAGGGTCACTGCGGCGCCCATACAGGCAACTGCGCCCTCGTACGCTGCATAATATGAGTCAGTTATTATTGGCCCACTATGAAGAAACAGGCAGCGAAATACGTTCGCCGATGCGAACAATGTCAAAAGTATGCCCCCATGATACACCAACCAGGAGAGCCCCTCCACTCAGTCACTTCCCCATGGCCTTTCATCATATGGGGAATGGATATAGACGGTCCCCTACCAGCGGGACGAGGAAAGGTACGATTTCTATTAGTTTTAACTGACTACTTCTCTAAGTAGGTGGAAGTAGGTGCGTACGCCCAAATACGCGAATAGGAAGTCATTGCCTTCATATGGAAAAATATCATCTGCCGCTTCGGCATCCCCAAAGAAATCAGATGCGACAACGGACGACAATTCGTCGGTAAGAAGACGACAGAATTCTTCGACAAGTGGCACATTAAGCGAATACTCTCCATGCCATATCACCCCGCCGCCAACGGCCAAACAGGGTCTTCCAACAAAACAATACTGAACATACTGAAAAAGAAACTCGAGGAAGCCAAAGGGTTATGGCCCGAGCTATTACCGGAAGTATTGTGGGCGCACAGGACCACACCAAAATCCCGCATAGGAGAAACGCCATATTCACTGGTCTACGGAACCGACACAGTCATACCAGTCGAAGTCGGCAAACCAAGCTTGAGGTATTCACATACCAGCGGAACAGAGAACAACGTAAATAGGTGTCAAGACCTCGACGAGGCCGAGGAAAGAAGAGAAATGGCCCACATAAGAATGGTGGCTCAGAAACAACAAGTCGAACGATACTACAACAAAAAAGCCAAAGTAAGACCACTCAAAGTGGGAGACTACATCCTCAAAGCCAAAACATTGGCATCAAAAGACCCAAGCGAAGGAAAACTGGGCACCAATTGGGACGGACCCTACAAAATCACATAAGCAACAGGTAAAGGAGCATTCCAATTAGAAACAATGGGAGGAAGAACTCTCCATAATAATTGGAACATCGCCCACCTCAAGTATTTCCATTTCTAAAAGGCGTCTCCCGAGTCGCACTCTTTTTCCCTTACCCGAGTTTTGTCCCAATTGGGTTTTCTCGGGGAGGCTTTTAACGAGGCGGCATAGGGGACACCTGGAGATATTTTCGGTGAATGGCTAAGGCCATATCCAATGTATGAACGGCTAAGGACATCTCCAATGTATGAACGGCTAAGGCCATCTCCAATGTATGAACGGCTAAGGCCATCTCCAATGTATGAGCAGCTAAGGCCATCTCCAATGTATGACCGCTAAGGCCATCTCCAACGTGTAAATGGCTAAGGCCATCGTCGTCAATAAGTCAACCCAGCTCGACTACGACAAATGAGTAATTCGACGATAGTCGAAGTTACGTATATGGCTACGGCCATCTCCAACGTGTAAATGGCTAAGGCCATCATCGTCAATAAGTCAACCCAGCTCGACTATGACAAACGAGTAATTCAACGAGAGTCAAAGTTACGTATATGGCTACGACCATCTCCAACGTGTAAATGGCTAAGGCCATCGTCGTCAATAAGTCGACCCAGCTCGACTACGACAACCGAGCAATTCGACGACAGTAGAAGTTACGTACATGGCTACGGCCATCTCCAACGTGTAAATGGCTAAGGCCATCGTCGTCAATAAGTCGACCCAACTCAACTACGACAAATGAGTAATTCGATGACAGTCGAAGTTACGTATATGGCTACGACCATCTCCAACGTGTAAATGGCTAGGGCCATCTTCGTCAATAAGTCGACCCAGCTCGACTATGACAAACGAGTAATTCGATGACAGTCAAAGTTACGTATATGGCTACGTCCATCTCCAATGTGTAAATGGCTAAGGCCATCGTCTTTAATAAGTCGACCCAGCTCGACTACGAAAAATGAGTAATTCGACGATAGTCGAAGTTACGTATATGGCTACGGCCATCTCCAACGTGTAAATGGATAAGGCCATCATCGTCAATAAGTCAACCCAGCTCGACTATGACAAACGAGTAATTCGACGACAGTCGAAGTTACGTATAAGGCTACGACCATCTCCAACGTGTAAATGGCTAAGGCCATCGTCGTCAATAAGTCGACCCAGCTCGACTACGACAATCGAGTAATTCGACGACAGTCGAAGTTACGTACATGGCTAAGACCATCTCCAACGTGTAAATGGCTAAGACCATCATCGTCAATAAGTCAACCCAGCTCGACTACGACAAACGAGTAATTCGACGACAGTTGAAATTATGTATATGGCTACGACAATCTCCAACGTGTAAATGGCTAAGGCCATCATCGTCAATAAGTCGACCCAGCTCGACTACGACAAACGAGTAATTCGACGACAGTCGAAGTTACGTATATGGCTACGACCATCTCCAACGTGTAAATGGCTAAGGCCATCATCGTTAATAAGTCAACCCAGCTCGACTACGACAAATTAGTAATTCGACGACAGTCGAAGTAACGTATATGGCTACGGCTATCTCCAACGTGTAAATGGCTAAGGCCATCGTCGTCAATAAGTCGACCCAGCTCGACTACGACAAACGAGTAATTCGACGACAGTCGAATTTACGTATATGGCTACGGCCATCTCCAACGTGTAAATGGCTAAGGCCATCGTCGTCAATAAGTCGACCCAGCTCGACTATGACAAACGAGTAATTCAACGATAGTCGAAGTTACGTACATGGCTACGTCCATCTCTAACGTGTAAATGGTTAAGGCCATCGTCATCAATAAGTCGACCCAACTCGACTACGACAAATGAGTAATTCGATGACAGTCGAAGTTACGTATATGGCTACGACCATCTCCAACGTGTAAATGGCTAAGGCCATCGTCGTTAATAAGTCGACCCAGCTCGACTACGACAAACGAGTAATTCGACAATAGTCAAAGTTACGTATTTGGCTACGACCATCTCCAACGTGTAAATGGCTAAGGCCATCGTCGTCAATAAGTCGACCCAGCTCGAGTACGACAAACGAGTAATTCGACGACAGTCGAAGTTACGTACATGGCTACGGCCATCTCCAATGTGTAAATGGCTAAGGCCATCGTCGTTAATAAGTCGACCCAGATCGACTACGACAAACGAGTAATTTGATAACAGTCGATGTTATGTACATGTCTACAACCATCTCCAATGTATAAATGGCTAAGGCCATCATCGTTAATAAGTCGACCCAGCTCGACTACGACAAACGAGTAATTCGACGATAGTCGAAGTTACGTACATGGCTACGACCATCTCCAACGTGTAAATGGCTAAGGCCATCATCGTCAATAAGTCGACCTAGCTCGACTATGACAAATGAGTAATTCGATGATAGTAGAAGTTACGTACATGGCTACGGCCATCTCCAACGTGTAAATGGCTAAGGCCATCATCGTCAATAAGTCGACCTAGCTCGACTACGATAAATGAGTAATTCGACGACAGTCGAAGTTATGTATATGGCCAAGGCCATCGACAATATTGCGGCTAAGGCCATTATCGGCAACAGTCGCCAACCCTGTCTGACTACGACACAAGGCACGTAAATAACAGATGAAGCAATGCCATTATTAGCTAAAGCCACCACTATATAGCATCGAAGCCGCCTCCTATCGGTGGATAACACAAACAACGTTCGAGAAGCATACTGAGAATCCCACAAGTAAGCAAGCATACGCTCTGCGGAGATGAGATATCGAAAATAAAAGATACAAAAGGAAAAGAATAACAGCAAAAGTATAACTTTCATTATCATCCAAAAATGCATGTACAAAAGGACCCATTTACACTTCCAAATACAACAAAACAAAATGTATACAAGTCCTAAGGGGCTTCGCCATTTTTCTCACCATCCCCCGCCGAACCGCCATCTCATCCACTGCCGCCCCCGGGCTGATAAGTTGCAGAGATCCAGGACCCGGAACCTAGATGGTTAACGTCTTTGGAATTATAGCCCGCCCGGTCTGGTGAGTCGGAACTATACCCGCAGGCTTCGCGGGCGACGCGAGCTATGCGTCGTTGCTCCTGAACCTCCGCCTCAGTAGCTCGACCCGCAGCTAAGAATTCCTCGAGCACGACTAGCTTGGCCTCAGCATACACCCACATCTCATACGCCTCACGATGCGCATCCTCATTAGACCTTGACGCAGCAGTCTGCTTAAGGGCTTCAATCTCAGCCGCCTTGGTATCAAGCTCGGCAGTCAAGGCAGCGACCTTGGTTCGCAAATCAGCGGCTTCCGCCGCTACCCCACGGCCGACCTCCAGTTCCTCTTCCTTCGACTGGAGAAGAGTCTCCAGCTCAATGTTCCGAGCCAAAGCGGCCATCAGCTACTCATCAACTTGCTCCAACTCAACCACCCTCCGCTTCAGCTGGGCCTCCGACTGCTCCAGGCCCTCACGGAAAACCCGAAATTCCGTGTCCTGCTTGAGTAGGTCTGCCAGCGCCTGATGCTTGGCACGACACCGCTGATATTTCTTTACCACCTTATTAAAAGCGGCTGCCTTCCTCTACGTTCACCGCCTCCTCTCTACCTCCAAGATGAGAGTCTAAAAAAGAGGAAAAAGAGGAAAGTCAAGTCAGTATGGATCAAAGTTAACTCTACGGCACACGAAGAAAATCAAAAACTACCTGTACGGCCGCGCCAGCGACCCTCCGGGATAGTTCCCTATCACTAACACCTTTTAGCGCTTCACGCTCAGCGGCCGCACATAATAGGGTCATATCCGTGGCGGCCTGCTCGTTGTGTTGTAATAGGTTATACCCTTTTGGGATCAGAATTCGGTGGTTGGATCTACCTGCCGTCACCCCCACGCGGGCCGGACCCCTCGTTAACATATCTGCACCTGTATGGGCGGCCTCAGGGTCCACCCTCTCGGAACCTCCGCCCCCTTCTCCAACAGCAGCCGATGAGCCACTCTCCAGAATACGGACTGGGCTAGCATTGGGAATATCCTCCCTTGGGGAGCTGACCTCCCAGAACGGATGGCATCGGCCATAAAAACTGGCCTTGACCCCTGACGGGGCTCACTCGCCCTCTCGTCCTCTGTGGCTATCCCCTTGCTAGTTATCAACCGACGTCTTTTCCTCTACGGCGGCTCCTCACCCTCAGAAGTCTCCCCCACAGGCCACGTGGATGACATTGAAGGAGTCGCTTTGTTTGTGGACACCGCCACGGGCACAACCTCATGTTGAGGAACCCCGGGAGCGCCATCACTGAGCGAGCCACATGGTATGTATCCACCCTCAGAGTCAGTCCCCACCCTAGGCAAGGTAACGACGTTCTTCTTCTTCTTAGGGGCACTCCGACCTGCCAACACGAATAAGTCAGGTAACAAAACCTAAGGGAACCTCCAAACCTTAGCCAAAGAATTACCTGATGGGCCGTATCGTTCACGAAACGCAGCCCAGGTACGGCATTCCTCCGCATAAGGAATCATTCTTTCCACCCATGATTTAGTATTTTCAATGAACTGGGGTGGAGAAGCCCTCGCTACAAAAAAAATAGAAGAAAGCAAAGAAATCACAGTGGCCGTATGGTCAAGGTTGCAAGCAGCCATGAACTCTACAAATAATGGTACTTACGTTCTGGATTCCATCTTTTCGGGAACCCTTCGAGATTCGACACCAGGTGCTCCGTCCTGATGTAGAAGTATTTACGCTAAAAGCGGCGGTTGGTCTTGTCATCGCCTTTAACAACCAAGCCTCTCGTGCCATGACTTTTCAACTACAGTATGGTGCCCCTCAGGTAACGAAGGCTGAACAACTGTAAGAGGTGGTGAACCGAGACACTGCATTCGGTCCTGACCGCATATGTGGTTATAATCCGGCACACCTTCAAGGTGTAAGGAGTAAGCTGAGCGGACACACGTTGAAAAAATGGCAAAGCTCCTCCGTTAGGGGGTAGATTGGAAGACTATAACCGATCAAGAACGGGTACTCGTAGAATGTGCAGTACCCGGGCTGGTGCACATTGGCATAGTCCATCCCAGCCGGAACCATTTCCATGTGGTCCGAAATGTGGTGCGTCTCTCGAAGATCATCTAAGTGGGATCGTAATAAATCACTATGCTTCAAGGGAAGAGCTGGGCTTTTAGTTGGAAAATCCCTGCGAATATGCATCTCCTTCAGGAGGACGTTGTCTATACTAAGAGGAACAAGGGCCTTCCCTGCCTTTTCCTCTTCGCCACCGGAAGAGGGCGGAACCCTAGGTGGGGCATTATCTTTGGTCTTTTTACTACTCTGGCCATATTTTGTCATGTTTCCTATGTAAGAAATGAAGCACTAACGACAAAAAGTGTGGTTTCAAAGAAGTGGGAGAGTCTCGTACGAAATAGCGGTTGCTAGAAAGAAAGGTAAAAAAGGAAGCCAGAAAAGGTTTTCCAAAGGTTCGAAAGATGAAATGGATTGAACCTTACCTCTATTTATAGGGTTAGGATGCACAGAAATCGAAGAGGCATGATTCAAAACGGGCGCGGAAAACCAGAACATCACATCATCCTCTGAACCGCCTTGGGAGTAAGTATAATTATAACACATGCGGGCGATGACATCATTTCTAAAAGGGAGCCACGCGTCAGCAGCTCGGCGATTCCATACATTTCACCTCATTCACGTCACCGCCTCCATAGTGAGGTCAAATTTTCTAAAGATGAGGTTTGCATTTTTGCCCATTGAAGACGTCTACCGGATACGCCTCCAACGAGCGGAGGGACTAACTGTATGGGGTCAAATTTGGCCCTCAATGTCTCTACGCCGAAGGGTACGCCCAGTGAGCATCCGCCCACTGAAGTAAGGGTACGACTTGGGCGTGAGTACAAAGGCGACGCCAGCTAAAACTCAGCGTCCTCGCCAGGGGGACGTTGACTATTTGTACTTTTATGATTATTTTGAGGAAGGTCTCCTGCTATATAAAGGAGACCTTTCCATTGTAAAGGGGCATCAGTATTATTATCAAATAATACAACTCTCTCACTTTCTCCTATTTCTCTCTCTATCTCTACATCTAACGAACACTCATTCTCAAGTTCTTATTATCAGATCTACTACAATATTTTCATCTTTTTGTCTCTAGGTTATATTATATTTGATTACGATTTACCCCTATTTATTTTTTGATTGTTTTTAAGCTTATAAAGTATATTGATAACTTTTGAGCCAAACAGACTTCATCACCTTTTATCTTCTGCTCTTCACTTTATTTTTCAGCCCTCTCTTCATCAAATATTTCAAAAGTATTTCCTCATATCAAGAACATTTCAAATATTTTTTTTAAAAAGCATTTTTTTTTCATTCTTTGTTTTTTCATGTCATATTCTTTTCAAGAGGGTTTTTTAAATCACTTTTCAGCTATTGTTGGTCACCATTTTTTACTTAATCATCCCCTTCTTCAAATTTATAAATTTATATCACGGGCTAAGCAATAGTGCTCGGGAAATCATGGTGCAAAAATTAGGGATTCAACAAAATAATGGAGGCAAAAATACGGCTTCCAAATAAAAGGCTGCAGACTCAAAGGGTTAATTAGTGGTACAATATTTGAAAAGAGTAAAATTCATAAATTATATCAAATAAAGCCTATTATCATCTTCTAAACCGAGCAACACTTTTATTTCGCTTCAATTATATGCAGAGTAAGTTTTAGACTAAGATGCAAAACATGAAATATATTTAAGAAATCCTCACTACACATGGCACAAGTATCAATTAAGATGGATCAATTCTATTCTAACACATAAATAATCATAGCGAACGACAAAATAAGAATAAGCTATATACCGAGTCACAACCCTGAGCTTTGGTGTCAAAAAATTTGCTATTTTATTCATTACTCAAGTACTCAGAGGAAAGTACTACTCAAGCTTAGGCCTAATATGCTAGTATCAAACAAGTCACAAAAGTTTTTCTGTCATGACCCCAAATACCCTGATCGTGATGGCGCCTATCACAGTACTAGGCCAGCCCGAAACAACACGAACAATACAGAGATCATTTATAAATTCACTTTTCTAAATATGTTAAGCCTCAATTCTTTCATTTTTAAATTATCAAGAGAAATACGCGGAAACAAGTACAAAATAATACAATCAACACAGCTCGAATCTAGTGTCACTAGTCACGAGCCACTAAATATATTCAACGTTGTTGGCTTGATACAAACAAGTCTGAAATATAAAGTACTAGAATAGGAAGGAGAAAGGCAACGCTGCGAACGTCAGGCAGCTACCTTGCCAACTCCGATGAACCTGCCACTGAGCTCAGAAATATCTTGATATGCACACAAGGTGCAGGGAGTAATGTGAATATGCCACCTTAGTAAGTAATAAAATTAAATAATGACTGAGCAGTAAGAAATTACGTAAACCACGTCATAGCACCACAGTGGGTACAAAATGTTTCTAAAACATGATACAAATAAAGTCATCTCATTAAACTCCGATTTCAGTAAAAATCCTTTGAAAGATGTCTTTCTAACAGTTTCAATAGAGGTTCGATGTAGTTTATAGTGAAAGTGAAGAAAAATCAAAATCGGCCCCTCGGGCAAAACGTGGTTCGTATACAGCCTCTTGGGCAGACATAAAGCATATACATCTCATAACAGAAAACGTATCAGAGGAGATAACAAAGCCAAAGCAGTGATTAGTATCGAACATCTAGTAAAAAGCTCCAATTTCGATGAAAATTATTCAAAACATTTGTTTAACATTTTCTATAGAGGCTCGGTATAAAGATAAGCAAAATCGGTAATTTAATCAACATATTCAATAGAGACTTACTTTAAGGAAGAGAGAAATTAGTAATTTCATAAAAATAAGCCCTTCGGGCAAAGCATCACTCATTCATATATATATATATATAGCCCCTCGAGCAAGACTTTCAGTCATTCGAAACTCAACTCTCATCAATCAGCGCTCACACTCAGAACTCACGCTCAATAGGTACCTTATAATAACCGTTGCGGTGTGGATCCCGATCCATATATCGCTGCGGCGTACAACCCGATCCATATATATAGTGGAATGCGCTCACTGGGGGTGTGCAGACTCTGAAGGGGCTCCTACAGCCCAATCGCTATATCGCTGCGGCGTGCTGCCCAATCCACACACACACACACAAACATATATATCGCTGCGACGTGCAACTCGATCCGTAAATATAAAATCCTCACAACAGGGCCCTCGGCCTCTCTCAGCCATCAACCTCACAATCAGGCCCTCGGCCTCCCTGAGTCATCAACCTCACAATCAGGCTCTCGACCTCTCTCTAAGCCATCAACCTCACAAGCCACTTGGACTATCAGTAAAATAGGGTGTTCAGCCCAAAATATCATATATAGTATCAAAACTGAGTAAATAAGGCCGAGTTATGAAATCAGTAAAATACAGCATGACTGAGTGCAAACATTAAGTAAAAATAGTGAGGAATAGTAGCAAAAAGCCCCTAAGGGTCCCAACAGTTGGCACGAGGCCCAAGTATGGCATTCAGATCAAAATGATAATACTTTCCAAAACACAATAGTATCAAATAGTTTTCAATTAAATACGCGACTAAATAGTCGTACGGGACAGACCAAGTCATAATCCCCAATGGTGCACTACCCCATGCTCGTCATCTAGCATGTGTGTCACCTCAAAGTAGCACAACGATCTGAAATACGGGGTTTCATACCCTC
This sequence comes from Nicotiana glauca, assembly GCA_026770625.1. NCBI lineage: Eukaryota > Viridiplantae > Streptophyta > Magnoliopsida > Solanales > Solanaceae > Nicotiana > Nicotiana glauca. Next base: position 39,768 of record MU766525.1, read on the forward strand.
AAGACAATATTTACAATCATTACTTACCTCAAACCGGGTGAAATACTACTCTGCGATGCTCTTGCCTCTCACCTCGGCCTCAACTCGCGTCGGGTCTATCCAAAAACAGCATCACAACATCAATATATGCTAAGGGAATAAAGCCCATGTGAAAATAATCCAAATTATAACATAAATCCCAAAATTGGACAAACCCGAACCTCGGGCCCGTGTCTCAAAATCTAAAAAAATTAACATCAATGGAATCCTTATCTTCCTATGAGTTCATGCATATCAAATTTACAAAAATCCAACCACAAATGACCCCTCAAATCTCAAATTCTAGGTCTCCAATTCCAAGCCCTAATTTTTTCAATATTTACTCACAAGTTTCCATAAATTTCAAGCCTAATCAATGAAATAACACCATAGGAGCGAGTTTTATGTTCAAAAATCTTACCTCAATGAAGTTCCCTCTGATTCCCTCTTCAAAATCCCCAAAAAAGCTCCAAAAACCATTTTAAAATGTGAAGAAGGTCTGAAAATCGCGAAAGATGAAATATATACTCTCTAACCCAGGGATTCCGTACCTGCGGTCCTTTTTCTGCTTTTGCGGACCCGCTTCTGCGGCCTAACCCAACGCACCTGCTGTTTTCACTTAAAGGTCTGGGACCGCACATGCGGTCACTCTCTCGCACCTGCGCCATCATAGATGCGCCCAGATGCCTGCTTTTGTAGCTCCTCATGACTCACCTCTTGGCCGCTTCTGCGGCTTGCTTCCGCATCTACGAGAGTCGCACCTGCGGCCTCCCAACCACAGATGCGGTTATGACAGCAACCAAAAACTTCAGATGCAAACTTCCAATTCCCAACTTTTTGTCAACCATCCGAAATCACCCTGAGGCTCCCGGGACCTCAACCAAAAGCACGAACAAGTCGTATACCACTATCCAAACTTATACCAATCTTCAAAACACCTCAAACAACATCGAATCAACCAAATCACATCGGATTCAAGCCTATGGTTCCAAAAATCTTTCGAATTACGCTTTTGATCAAAAAGTCTACCAAACCTCGTTCGAATGACCAGAGATTTTGTACACACGTCACATTTGACACAATGAACCTACTGCAACTTCCAAAATTCCATTCCGACCCCTATATCAAAATCTCACCTATCAACCGGAAAATACCAAAATTTTAATTTCGCCAATTCGAGCCTAAACCTTCCACGGACCTCCAAAATACATTCCGATCATGCTCCTAAGTCCCAAATCACCTAATGGAGCTAAACAAATCATAAAAATCCCAATCTGATATCATATATTAACAAGTCAAAACTTGGTCAAACCTTTCAAATTTTTAAGCTTCAACTGAGAACTGTTCTTCCAAATTCGTTCCGATTACCCTGAAAACCAAAATCGATGATTTACATAAGTCATAATACATCACATGGGGCTAGTCATGCCCGAGAACTGGCGAGCAAAATGCAAAAGCTCAAAATGACAGGTTGGGTCGTTACATCCTCCCCCACTTAAACATACGTTCGTCCTCGAACGTGCCCAGAGTTGTTCTGAAGACCATCAAATCGCTGTGTATCCTTACCATGAACATCCCCGGGGGTGATCCCACATCACCCTATCTCATATAGGTTTGATAGCACAACTTAACTGAAATTTTGCAATCCAACCTAGCCCATAAACCTTTGAACCAAATTTCTACTTCCGAAATTATCTATAAGATCATTATCTCACATCTACACACTGAATAAATCTGAACACGCTGTATCAAGCCATAACCACAATTCAAGATGGAAATCTTAGGATATACCATACCACACGAACACTCATAGCGAAAACTTCAAATCACAGTTGCTGCTCAAAACAACTGAATACCGATAATAAACCTCTTATCAAATAAAGCCTCATTCCAATACATTTGTACTTCCAACAATGAATGAAACATGCATAAAGTCATAACCATTCCTTATATCAACCATTTATGAAGCTCCTTCTCCTTCGGCAAGGACCTAAATAAATTTCTAAGCCGAACATGGATATTATCCTTCTAATATGCTGAATTCGAATCTTTTAGTACCCATTCTAGATCCAATGACCTCTTCTCATCCAACACGACTACTTTGGTGACATAACACATCAATATAAATCTAAAGCCATAACCCGTGAAATCCGTGCACCAATAAGCAACAACCCGAAACTACTCAAATCACGAAAAAATGACTCAAAGGAGAGAGCTGACTGCAAGCTTACCAGTACCACCACAACACGATGCTAAGAACTCATCACACACCGTAGGAACAGAACACACAAATCTAACCCGAATGATCATACCTCCACATAACTTCGCTGCAATGTGCGATCCAATTCAAACACTGATCCTCATGAATCACCTTAAGTCACTATGCTCAACATCAACAACCACATGCAATTTGGTGTCTAGTACCAATAGTGAATCACCATAACCATGGAGAGCAAATGACGTAATGTCATACCAGTCCAAGAGAACATATCCAATGCACAATCAACCATGCGACACCCAAATACATGTCTCACTCAAACTCTGCTATAAAGCCCAAATGGAACCGCACCATATGTACATATAACCAACAAATCACAACTCCTCGTAACACAAAAGAGTGACTCATTGATCCCCCAGAACATGAATTAAGCTTAACAACAATCGAATGTCACATCTATCAATAATAGCAATTCGAAGTCTACATATACGATTCGATGCAGAACACACATCCATATTGGCCTACCAATGGAACCTAAATCAACTCTGGTCACTCACAATAGATACACAACTCTTTGAAAGTTCACAATGACTGAATTACAGCACATACTACCATCCGAAACTATGTTCGTAGGTCGTAAACAAATTTTGCATCTAGATACCATGTTTATAGGTTTAAAACAAGCCTTATAAATTTAGAACTATGCCTATAAGGCTTCTAGATTTTTTACAACATGTCTACAAAATTTAAAATTAGCAATGCATAGAAAGCATGCCTATAGGAATTTCTAATTGAATCTGGTTTGCCTCACTCAATGTTAGATATAAAACCTGTAATAATGGATACTGTTAATTGCAGAATTTATAATCAATTCATTAAATCCTGCCTCTCTTTTAATAATCTGATTCCCTCACCTAGGAAGTTTAACAAGTATGCATTCAAACAATTTATTTCAAGCCTTACTGTTTTCTGAATTCAGTAGATATCATGCCTATAGGACCCCGTCTTAACACTTAGGCAAGACATAGGGTAATAACTAAACTAAATTTGTTCTATTAATTACAACCAACAGGTAGGCCTGATTCAGACTTCTTATCTGAATTATGTAATAAATCAGTCTGCCTCAACATTTAAGCTCTCTCACGTTTAGTATTTAATCAGACGTTAACTAGAATGTGAAAGTCATGCTAATTATGTGCTTTTCTATTCAATGAGGTTAATTGAGCCTCTGTTTGTTTATGTGCTCCCCCCTAAATGTGCAATATGTATTTTTTGTATGTCGCCTTAGATTTTTACCTTTTGAAACCTCAAATAAGCCCAATATCCCTCCCCTTTAGGATTAGTAGTCCTAAGTGCCTCCGGGACTGATAGGATTGGGACGGGTAATAGCATGCAATAAGCAATCGAGACCATTGCACGCTTTAATACCTTGATAGGGCGGGAAGGGTAGATATGGATATGATGACCACACGATAATGTCACATGTAGCCCCAGATTGAGGAGTGATACATTGTGTGGGGTGATCCATATTTTTAATAAACCTAGCCTCCCTCCCTTTATTTCTTTTAGCAATTTCAGCTCTTTCTTTTAAAAATCAGCTTTTCTAATTGTTCTTTCCAACTTTGTTTATTTGTAAACCATTATGTGAAAATCCCCTCTTATTTGAAGCTTTATTTCTCTACATATTATTTGACCTAAATTCACAATAATTGTCTGGCTGGGAACCACACTAGTGGATTCTGAGGGGTGCCTTACACCTTCCCCTTAGAATAATTTCAAGCCCTTATCCTATCTTTGGTTGCTCAAATCAAAACCCTTTTTGGTGTCCTAATGCACCCTAATCATTAGGTGGCGACTCTTTAAAAATTGCAAATCCAATTCCCAAAAGGAATGAGTTGTCCTCCCAAATATCATAAACCCGATTTTGCGAGAAAAATGGGGTGCGACACCACATATACCATGCCATCCTAGGATAAACATAAGAAATTTATATCCATTCCGAGCCATAAGCAATTACGTACTCAACTAGCCAAGAACTTTCCATTTGATCCCATCTAGAAGAAAATCGCTATACATCTCATGCTCCTCACGCCAATAGAAAATATACATCTCTAACCGTGGTAAAAACCATCAATAACTCTCCGAATTCCATTTGGACAAAACCAAACCGTCAGGACTGAATCCTTTTAACTCGACCAAGCTATGCAGATCACCGAAACCCAAGAGCTTTGCCAGGAAACACATGTAGAAATTCATTACCTTAGAAGCATCCAAAGAACTAATCGTATTCCTTATAATGCCGATCCGACCTACTACCAAGCTATCCTACTTATCCAAGTTCCTTCAAAATTACCTCCCATTTGAAACTCTCCTCGCCATACTACCGCAATCTTTCAACTCAGACTCACCACACGAGATCCCAAGCATAAGACCACACCGTCCTAAGGCTCATAAACCATTGTATTCTTCTGAAGCACCCTGAAGTGCCACAACTGAGATACCCACTCTGAAGAGACCCTCTGTAAATCTAAGTCCATTACCTTTACCTTCCCGATACTAGTATGTAAAATCCATAATGATGCAGAAATGCCACAAGTCTTGTTATCCTCCAATGTAAACCTTAGTTTCTAGCCAAATACACAACCTGAAAATCTCCAATTATTACATAACCTATTAGGATCATTCTCAAGAGTAATCCACCTTGATCAAACCTCAATTAGACTGATCAAATAGATCGGACGATGATAACTAAGGATTCTAGTTCATTTTACACTCCTTTTTACTTGAGTTTTGATTAAAAATGTATACAAAATAGTCCCAAAGGCTAACATGTCATACTTATTTGTAGGGTTTGGTCAAAAAGGTGAAAATTAGTTAAAACCAGCTCAAAAAGGAGTGAAACATGCACAAGTATCAAGGACAAGTCCAAGCACAGTTGAAACATATCCATTGCAGCCACAATCCATTTTGTGCAGTCCACAGTGATAAGATTCAGAGAGGTGCAGTTTTTGGTAACCCAAACACTACGGCCGCAAACCATTTTGTGTGGACCGCAGTAGCCTCACCGTGGCCACAAAGCACTTTATGCGGTCCGTGGAGATGAGATTCAGAGAGTTATGAAAAATGGAGATTGAAGCCAGTGCGATCCGCAAGTCATTTTGTGCAGACTGCATTGAAGTCACCGCGACCTCGGTGTATTTTGTGCGGACCGTGGTGGCTAGATTCAGAGAATTTAAAATCAAGCTAAAAAGCCTCAGCGCTGTCCGTGGTGCATTTTATGCGGACCGCATTACCTCGTCAGGGGTATTTTTGTCCAAAAAATTCAGCCTAGTATAAATAATTTCTTTTCACATTTTTAGGTCATCTTTTGTAATCTGACTTTAGGCCGAGCATGTGAACTATTATTTTGTTCCATTCCGAGTAATTTGTAGCTATATTTGTGTTGAATCTTCATTATCTTAGTTTGTAAATAAATATTATGGGTTATTCTTCATCTAATTTCTTATTTTCTTCCATAATTATGAGTATCTAGACCCATTATCTAGGGTTGTGGCTCAACCTTTGTGTGGGTATTTGATAGGACTTGTGTTTTAATGCTTAGATGTTTACGGGTGGTTGATATTTGGACTGATTTGTGTTTTGTATGTTGGATTAGTGGTTGCAAACACTAATTTGTGCCTAAGTGACTTGGGCTCTTCTTGAGAAAGATATCTTAAGTCTAGGAAATCATTCCAACAAGAAATTGGGGCGTACTCAAGGGATTGATAGCCCCAATTAAAGGGTTAAATCTAGAGATAGTAATACCCGACTTGAGCCTACATTGCTTGCTTAATTTCGACACCCAATTGGTCTTGTGAAAGTCAATTCGGGCAAAGTCACTCAAGCTACCAAGAGGTATAGAGTGAGTAGTGTCGTGCAAATGACTATATCACGATCCCAAACATAACACCTTTGCTTTAAACTTAGGAACCCGTCAAGTATTTACCTAGGGGGTAGTCACTTCCCTAGTGCCTCGTTACCTATTAGACGACCCTTTAGCAAGTATTCTTAGTTAAATTTAGCATCTCATAGTATAAAAAATAGATGTAATCAAAAGAACAACTATGATTGGAAGTGTAATTAAGATCATTACACATTGCTAGTTTAGATATGAAACCAATTCCCAATTTTGGCTCCCTGTGGATTCGATCTTGACCTATTCAGGTAAAAGCTGCATCGACCGTTTTTGCCGCTCTATAGTGGTGCAGGGTTGGCTCCGATCAATTTTTGGCGCCGTTGCCGGTGAGATAACGGTTTTGGCTACATATCTAAATAGTTTTGTGTATTTTTTTTTCTTTTCTTCTGTGATACTAATCTTTTTGGTGACGCCAATCCAGGTACACAATGGCGGCAAACAACAACAATGACCCTTTTGGAAATGTGATTCCAAGGGAGGAGGTTGATGACATCGGCGAGGATGAGGTGCCTCTTGTACCTCAAGGACAACAGAGAGGCCGCCAGGCCAATGCTAATGATAATATTCCAGACCCTCCCCCACCACCTAGAAGAGTGGCCCCTCGGGTGCTTACCAATCGAGGATATTCCAGTTAAATTGTCCCACCCCAGATCCGAGCGGGCAATTTCCAAATTACCAATGTGATGCTGACCTTGCTGGAGCAACAAGGATATTTCACGGGTGCTCCCGATCAAAATGTTTACAAGCACCTCAAGGGTTTTGTTGATACATGTTGGGGGAGCAAGCAAACCAACGTGTCCAAGCATGCCTTGTGGTTGAGACTATTCCCTTTCTCTCTTTGGGGGAAGGCACTAGACTGGATGGAGAGACTCCCCAACCATTCCATCCATGCTTGGGATGAGTTGGCGAATAAATTTATTGCGAAGTTTTTCTCACCGGGGCACATGGCAACTTTGAGGGATGAAATCTTAGGTTTCAAACAAGAGCCCAACGAACCACTACATGAAATTTAGGAGTGATACCGGACCATGGTTAAGGAATGCCCTAACAATGATACAACAGACATTCTACCGAGGCATTAACACAACAAACCAGTGCATAGTGAACCAATTAGCTGGGGGAAACTTCATGAACATGCCATATGATCAAGCTTGTGAAATTTTAGATGAGATGGCGGACACTTCTTCCGCTTGGCAAAGTAGAGCAAATATGCCACAGGGTGACCCCGCGGTCATTTATTTGCACAAAGAGCTCTATGATCATGGGCAGGCAATAGCAGAATTGATAACAACTATGAACTAGCTAGCAAAGGCCCAATTACAACAGGTTCAAGCTCCATGACAAGTGAATGCTATGGAGGGTGTCAACATGTTAGTGAACAAAAGAAGATAAAAAGGGCAACATAACCAATTATCAAGGCCAAAGGGGCAATTCTTCCAACCAACAACAACAATGGAGATCCCAAGGCAATTGGGGTAATCAACAACAAGGCAACAATAATTGGGAAAACAACAGTCAAAATCCTAATTGGGGTAACCAGAACAACAATCAAAACAATTAAGGAAACTGGGGTAACAACAATAACTGGGATAGAAACAATAATTAGGGTGGTTGGAACAATAATAATTAGGGAAGTCCCCCAATGTATCAGCAACCGAGCAATCCATCCCCATTTCCATCCCAAGGGCCTAGTTCATCCAACAATGACATGGGGAGAATTGAAATGATGTTGGAACAGATGATGAAAAGGAATGCTGACTTAGATGCTCAGTTATCATACCAAAATACTTCAATCAGAAACTTGGAGGTTTATCTAGGACAAATCTCATAGTCCTTGAATACTCGCCCGAAGTGGGCACTACCTAGTGATACGGTAGTCAACTCGAAGGGTGGGAACCACACAGGGCAAGCAATGGCAGTAATTACAAGAAGTGGATGAGATAGTGATGTGAATGCCTCCAAACAAAAAGAATTGAGTGATGAAGTTGAGTTGCAAGAGGATAAGATCCCTTTGGTGGTGGAGAATGTGATTGATGAGAACGTGAATAAAGAAGTGAGGATTGATATCAAAGATACTGAGGTGGAAACTCAGAATAACGTGAACCCGTCTAGGGAACACGTAATAGACATGCATGCCTGAAGCAGTTGTGCCTAAAGCCAAGGCTCCTTTGCCAAGGCCACCTCCACCATATCCTCAAAGGCTCGCGAAGCAGAAAAATGAGAACCAGTTTAAAATGTTCATTTACATGATGAAGTGCTTATCCACTAATGTGACTTTGGTGGAGGCTTTGGAGCAAATGCCTGGCTAAGCTAAATTCATGAAAGATTTGGTGGCGAAGAAAAGATCCATGGATTGTGGTACTATCAAGATGACCCACCAAGTTAGTGCTATAGTGCATTCAATGGCTCCAAAGTTGGAGGATCTCGGTGCTTTCACCATTCCTTGCACTATTGGAAGTGTAGACTTTGCTAAAGCTTTATATGATTTGTGGGCGAGTATCATCTTAATGCCCTACTCAGTTTTCAAGACTTTAGGTATTGGACAGCCGAGGCCGACTTCCATAAGGTTACAAATGGAAGATATACCAATGAAGAGGCCTTTGGGTATAATAGATGATGTTCTCGTCCGGGTGGACAAACTCATCTTGCCAGCTAATTTTGTGATTCTCGATTGTGAGGTTGATTTTGAGGTACCTATAATTTTGGGAAGACCTTTCCTTGCTACGGAGAAGGCCTTAGTTGATCTGGAAGCAAGGGAACTCACTTTTCGAGTGGGTGATGAAAAAGTGGTCTTTCATATGTGTAAGTCAATGAAGCTTCCCAACTGTACTGAAGTGTGATCATTTGTGGATCTTGCCACGGTAGTGATAATTGATGATACTAGTGAAATGATCAATATGGAGGACCCTTTAGAGGCGGTTTTGTTGAATCTAAATGAGGATGAAGGCCGTGTGGAGTGTGTCAATGATTTACATGGAATGGGCTCTTACTCTTATGAGCCTCGGAAGATATCCTTGGATCTTGAGAATAGGAAGACTCTACCAACAAAGCCCTCAATCGAGGAACCTCCAGTGTTAGAGTTGAAGCCGTTGCCTCCACACCTCAGGTATGAATTCTTAGGCCCTAGTTCAACTTTGCCAATTATTCTTTCCTCTTGTCTTACTAACATGCAGGTAGATGCCACATTGGCGGTGCTCCAAAAGCAGAAGAAGGCAATTGGATGGACTTTAGCTGATATTCAGGGAATAAGCCCTGCATTCTGTATGCACAAGATTATTCTTGAAGATGATGCAAACCCCTCCTTGGAACATTAAAGGAGGTTGAATGAAACAATGCAAGAAGTTGTGAAAAAGGAGGTGATCAAGTGGTTAGATGTCGGGGTTGTGTACCCCATCTCTGACAATTTTTGGACTTCGCCGGTGCAATGTGTTCCGAAGAAGGGTGGTGTGACCGTGGTGACCAATGCGCAAAATAAACTAATTCCTACCCGGACAGTCACTGGATGGAGGGTGTGCATGGACTACCATAAGCTGAACAAAGTGACCCACAAGGATCACTTTTCATTGCCTTTCCTTGATCAGATGCTTGATCGACTTGTTGGGCGTGCCTTCTACTATTTCTTGGATGGGTATTCTGGGTACAACCACATCTTGATTGCTTCAGAAGATCAGGAGAAGACCACTTTCACTTGTCAATATGGCACTTTTTCCTTTTCTAGGATGCCTTTTAGGTTGTGTAATGCACCGACTACATTCCAGCGGTGTACGATGGCCATTTTCACCGACATGGTGGAAGATATTTTTGAGGTGTTCATGGACGACTTTAGTATGGTGGGAGACTCATTTGATGAATGCTTGAAGAATCTTGATAGGGTGTTGGCCCAGTGTGAAGAAACCAATCTTGTGCTCAATTGGGAAAAATGTCACTTCATGGTTGAGGAGGGCATAGTCCCTGGTCATAAAATTTCAAAACATGGCATAGAGGTGGACAAAGCTAAAATAGAGGTGATTTCAAGGCTTCCTCCCCCCATTTTTATCAAAGGGGTTAGAAGTTTTCTTGGGCATGCGGGGTTCTACCGGAGATTTATCAAGGATTTTTCGAAGGTAGTGAATATTTTTGCAAACTATTAGAAAAAGATGCCAATTTTGCATTCGATGAGGGATGTAACCAAGCATTTGAACTTCTCAAGCACATGTTGATCACCACTCCTATTATTATCGCACCCAATTGGAGCTTGCCTTTTGAGCTCATATGCGACGCAAGTGATGTTGCGGTTGGGGCAGTTTTGGGTCAAAGAGTGAGCAAAATGTTTCATCCAGTGCACTACGTGAGCAAGACAATGAATGATGCCTAAAGGAACTACACGGTAACTGAAAAAGAGTTGTTGGCTATTGTGTTCGCAATGGAAAAATTTCGGCCATATCTCATGGGCACCAAAGTCATAGTGCATACCGATCACCACTATTAGGTATTTGATGATGAAGAAAGATTACAAAGCTAGGTTGATGCGATGGGTCTTGTTACTTCAAGAGTTTGATTTGGAAATTGTGGACCGAAAAGGTAGTGAAAACCAAGTGGCAGACCACTTGTCCCGGAGGAAGGGAGGCCGTGTGATAGCCTAGAGATCAATGATAAATATCCCGATAAGCAACTAATTTCGGTGTCGATGAATGATATGCCATGGTTTGTGGATGTTGCTAATTTCCTTGTGACTGGTATAATCCCTTTTGAGCTCTCTTCTAACCAAAGGAAGAAGCTCAAATGGGATTGTTTGGATTTCTATTGGGATGATCCGTACTTGTTCAGGATTTTCACCAACGGAGTGATCCAGAGGTGTGTTCTAGAGGAGGAGTAGTTGAGTATTTTAGAGGCATGTCACTCCTCTCCCTATAGTGGCCATCATGGCGGAGCGAGGACAACTTCGAAGGTTCTTAGCTGTGGGTTTTACTGGCCAACTTTGTATAAAGATGCAAGTGAACTTGTGAAGAGGTGTGACGAATGTCAAAGAGCGGGTGGAATTTCGAAGAAAGATGAGATGCCTCTCAATACCATTCTAGAAGTTGATATTTTTTATGTGTGGGGTATTGATTTCATGGACCCATTTGTAAGTTCATATGGGAACACATACATTCTAGTGGCGGTTGAATATGTTTCAAAGTGGGTCGAGGCTGTGGATTTATCCAACAATGAGGCCCGGAGTGTAGTTGCATTTCTCAAAAAGAGCATTTTACTAGGTTTGGCACTCCGCAGGCAATCATAAGTGATTGGGGGGTCGCATTTTTGTAATAGAGCTTTTGACACTTTGCTTGCAAAGTATGATGTCAATCATAAAGTTTCTACTCCTTATCATCCTCAGGCGAGTGGCCAAGTTGAAGTCTCAAACAGGGAAATCAAGAGTATATTGTCAAAATGGTCAATTCAAATAGGACTGCTTGGTCAAAGAAATTGGATGATGCTCTATGAGCTTATAGGACTGCTTACAAGACTCTGATTGGTATGTCTCCATACCGGTTGGTGTTTGGGAAAGCTAGCCATCTTCCAGTTGAGTTAGAGCACAAGGCCATGTGGGCTTTGAGGAAGCTGAATCTTGAATGGGATGTGACAGCAAATCTTCTTGTGGAGCAGCTTAATGAACTTGATGAATTTCGATTTCATGCCTACTCCAGTTCGTCCTTGTACAAGGACAAGATGAAGTAGCTTCACGACAAGTATGCTCATAGGAATGAGTTCAAAGTGGGTGATTTAGTTCTCTTTTTCAATTCTCGATTACGTCTATTTCCGGGAAAGCTTAAGTCAAAATGGAGTGGACCTTTTGAAGTGGTGCTCGTGACTCCGTTTGGTGCACTTGTCTTGAAAAACAAAAATGGTGAGATCTTCAGGGTTAATGGGCACAAAGTCAAGCACTATCTTGGCAAGATTGATGACAACCACGTGGTGGCAATGATCCATCTCAAGTGATTTGATGGTAACCTGCATCGTGCCGTGATGTTAAATTAGGTGCTTCTTAGGAGGCAACCCATGTGTCTTTCTTTGATTTTTTTTAGTGTAGGATTTGTTTTTGGACTAACTAGTTGTGAGATGTGTGTAGGATTGTTTTGATGTAGTGCAGGACCAAAGTGGAAAAATGTGCACTCTCTAAAGTTTGCACTGCGACAACAGAGCATTTTTTGCAAACGCAAAGGCCTTAGCGTGGGGGCAACAAATCAATACGGTCCGCAATGTTAATTGGTATAGAATGATGGTTCTCTAAAGTTTGCCACCGCGATCGCAATGTATTTTGTGCGGTTCGGGGTGGGCCACTGCGGCCGCATAGCATTTCTTGCGGTCTGCAGTTGTTGCCTCCTCAATGCTGCATGTTCTTGAGTACCGCGGACCGCGGTGCCATTTTATGTGGTCCGTGGTGGGTAGGTATAGTTGGTCCAGGGTCATTTTCTATAAATAGGACCTCAGGGCTTCATTTACCCTTTTTGCTCTTTGCTCACTCAATAGTAAAAGTACTTTTTATCCAAGCCCTAACTGCACGGAAATTCAAACTCTATTTCTAAATCATCTGTGTTGCATCTCACTACTGGTAATTTTAATCTTTTCTTGGCGTTTAACCTTGGTTTATTTCCTTTTACTTCGAAGTTGTACTTTTTTTTCTTCCCTTCTCTTTAAATTGTAGCGTAGGTTTTGCTTAATCATATTTAAATTAGGGTTAGTTATTAAAGAAAGTTGATTAAACACCTACGGGATCAATAACATGTGATTTTAGGCTAAAAATGAGATAAATATTTGAAACCCTAGGTTGGTATTACTGTTCTTGGTTTCTCCGCGGCCCACAATGCATTTTGTGTGGACCACAATAGTATAACTTCAGAGAGGTTGAAAGTTGTGGACCGCGGCCGCGATGGATTTTGTGCGGTCCGTAGTGCCTAGAATCAGAGAGTGAGTAGTCTGACCCTCACCTCAATGCGAACCGCGGTGCCATTTTGTGCGATCCACGATGGCCTCTTTGCGGCCGCACTTCATTTTGTGTAGTTCGCGATCTACAGTTCTGCTTTATATTTGCAAGTGCCTGCAATCATGTTCTTCACTGATTCATCTGGTACTAGGATACTAATAATAACAGAATGAATTCCACTTGCAGAAAATGGTCAAATCACAAGGCGGTGCAGACAAACAAAAGGGAAAAGATGAGTCCTTCCGGGGTAGGGGACGAGGAATGATAAGATTGACCCCCCAAGCTCGACAGGCAATTAAGAACACCAGAAAGTCAATAAGGGATGCTGAGAGAGCTACTTCCCATTTAGAGAGAAGTGAGTATTTGCCCTTCCGGGAGGCGTCTGATTATGAGTTAGTGCCGGAGTATATGCCTGACTTCCCGGAGAGGATGATATTGAGAGATGAGCCTACCCCTCAGGGATCCCCCACTACCCAAGCTTCAATTCCAATTTCTTCTAAGTCGTCTGAAGGCTCAACCAAGAGCGGTGACAGTGCCTCTTCTACCTCACCTACAACTTCACCACCTGGTGAGGATCCCGTAGAAGAAGAAGGAGGGGGTGAGCCCTAAGTAGGAGGGGTGGCAAGAACCAGAAAATAAAAGCATGGCAAGATAAATTTGTGAGTGAAGTGGCCTACCACAAGTTCAAAGAATGGTGGCCCGAGAGGAAGTTGATACCTGAACGGAGTTTTATCGATAGATACCTCTTGCCTCACAACCCCAATGTGAGAAGGCAGTTCAGAGAGAGAGTGGGCTGGGAATACTTCACAAGAAATGTTGAGGATGCAAATGAGCACCTAGTCAAGGAGTTCTACACTAATGATGCCCATATAAAAAAAGGCACTAAAGTGACCAAGGTGCGGAATCTGACAGTGAAAATCAATGGGAAGACAATAAATGACTACCTGGGCTTTATGGAAGAGGATGAGACATTGTAGTTAGAGAAGGTAGCATTGGGGGAGGATGCTCGTCCATGGTTAGCAGAGTATTTGGCAATCCCAGGTACCACCCCAGCATGGTTGACATCGGGAGTAAAAATTCTAAGGAGAACCCTGAACTTCGAAGAAAAAGGGTGGGAGACATTTGTATGCAGCAGGCTAGACCCCACCACTTATGAAAACTCTCTTCCTATCTCCCGGGCAATTCTAGTAGCTTCTATCATGGCACGGTCCCCGATCAATGTCAGGAATATTATATCTAGGGTGATCACACGGGTGGTCAATGAAGGAGATAGGTCGTATCCCTTCCTATCCTAACTATGTACATGGATGAATTGGAGGTGGAAAAGAGGAGGTTTGATTTGAAGGTGAATCCAAAGGCACCTTTCTCCTGGTACAACCGACAAAGTGATGACAACCCTAAAGGCAAAGATCCAAAGGGCCCAGTCTGAAGAGCTAGTAGTAGTGGCAGCTCCTACTCAACCTACTTCAGCTACCCAGAGATGCCCCCAGGACCTTCTACTGCCCCAGATACTTCAGCTACCCCAGAGATGCCCCCAGGACCTTCTACTGCCCCAGATATCCTCTCATCTTCAGCCTACTCTTTGACTACCCACCGCTTGAACTAGACCCTTGCTAGTATCAATAACTGGATACATGCAACCACTTCTAAGCTGTCTGTGTTGTCTACCTCGGTGGAAGCCTAGTCTGTACCACCCCAGCCACAGGTCCCACAGTCAGTGGAGGGCACTCTCAAGGAGCTTTTGGACAACCAGAAGAAGCTCTTGGAGAACCATCAATTAGTATTGGACGCTATGGGTTCTCATGGAAAAGCATTGAAGGAGCTCACCAAAGAAACCAAGAAGTTGAGGAAGACTCGAGCATCCAAGGAGTCGGTGAAAGAGTTGAGGGAAGAGGTGAAGAAATTGAAGGCTGAACACTTGCCTTTGGTCCTTTTATTACATGGCCCGGTTCCAGCAGCCCAGCCTGAGCGAGAGCAGGAGACAGATAGGCCATCAAAGAGGAAGAGGGTGATTCCCTGTGCTGATAATGCTGTGATAGAGTTGGAGGAGCCGTAGAGAGGTTTCTCTAGCCAGTCTCAGGACCCAATACAGACCTAGAGCCCAGTGAAAGACACATGTTATAGGGATCCAGTCACAGGTTCCCGAGGAGTCTGAGGATCCAGGGACCTAGACTCATGATCCGATGCAAACGGAGGGCCAATAGGGAGTTTTCTCTTTACTTTCTATCTTTTATTGATCTTATTTTGGTTAGTTAGCATTGATGACAATGCTAGATTTCATTTGAGGGGGTAGCCCTATTTTGATGACATTGGGTTGTATATATGATACTGCTTTCTTTTTATTCTTTAATTTTCACTTTTGGTATGTACATAATTTTACCATTTTAGTTCACTTTTCATACTTTTGCAACTTTGGTCTGTATATAAAGTTATTTTCTGATGTATATATTCATTCTCCCTTATGTATATTTGACTAAATCCCCTCTTTACATATTCATTTTACTTTTTGCATTTTTTTCTTCTGTACTAGCTTCTTATTTCATTTTGATAGCTTCTTATTTTTAGTTTTTGTGTGCAATAAGACTTTGGTTTTCTTAATGCCACGGTTCTTTCCAAAGGCGGAATTTCTGTGAACCGGGTGGCTCTTCTCGATGATGGATGGCATGAAAACCTTCTTAAGGGTTTGGGTCTATTTTCTTTTTGTTTTTGTGTAAATTGTAGCTAGTGAGTAGTGGTGCATGAAGCAAAGCTTCACTTGGGCCTAACATATTTTCCTTTGATCCTATGGTCAAAAACAAATTGTTGTGTATAGGATGGTGAAAGTTCTGACCTTGAGACTCTTGTGTTGGCCGATAATCATCAAATGATTTTTCGGGACCATTGTGTTGCTCAAATCTTAGCTAAGGTCATTATGGGCCCCAAACTCTCTCTCTTTAGCAATCCTATAGCTTGTGTGGTGAGAATTTGAATTGTAAGTCCAAGTCCCATGCCATTAGTCTAGAACTTGCCCTGAATGTTTGTCTAGGAGAAATCCTAAGTGTAGTTTGACTTGAGAAGTGATTATAGGCTCTCCTTGATCCAAATTATATCTTGAAAACATCCATAGCCTACCAATGATAATATCCATAGTCAACCCCTTTGAGCCATAGCCCTTTTTCCTTCAAAAACCATGATAGAAGCCTTTACCCGTTTTGAAATGACCCTCTCTTGGCACCCAATCTTTCCTTAGCACATGACAAAAACATAAGTTTGGGGGGAGAGATGAGGAATGCAACAAAGTGGTAAAAGGTACAAAATCAAGAAAAGGAGAGGCAATGAAAAAGAAAGAAAATTAAAAAGTCAAAAAAAAAAATGAGCAATATAGAAGAAACGAAGGGATTGAATAAAAGTAAAGTGATGAAAGGCATGGAAAGCCTAAAAAGGAGAAAAAGGTGATAAACAAGAAAGAGTGATAGTGTGTCTCTCTAACCCCTAAGAAAGAAGCAATGGACTTAAAAAGTCAAGAGAATGTGTGCCAAAAATGAAGCAAATGAAGTGCTAAAGGGAAGACAGAACCTACTTAGACCAAATATTTCCTACCCTGAACCAAAAGCCTTCACTATATCTCCACAAAAGCCCTATATGATCTTGAGTTGAATGAAGCTTACATTAGTGGTGACTCATATAAGGGGAAAACTTATGGTACTTAGAGCCAGACTTGTGACTTTCTTTGAGAGAGATGAGTGTGTTTCCACTATCCTCGTTCTGAGTGCTACAATCTACAAGTGAGGTTTGCTTAGGGAGAGTTCAGGATGTATGAGTTTGGGTTCCACAATGGCCAAGGTAGTAGAAAGAGTTTCTTTGGTGAGTCGAGTCAATCCTTGATGCTCTTGTGTCGCACTAAAACCATGGTGTTTAAAATGTTGAATGTTGTTAATGACTCATTTGATTTGCGGGCAATTGTTAGTCCCAATTGATGCTAGATGAGGTCACTTTAGGTCATCTGAATTTCTTGGTTTTACTTTTAAGAGGTGGGTCTTATTTTGTTTACTTGAGGACAAGCAAAAGCTTAAGTTTGGGGGAGTTGATAACTAGGGATTCTAGTTCACTTTACCCTCCTTTTTACTTGAGTTTTGATTAAAAATGTATACAAAATAGTCCCAAAGGCTTACATGTCGTACTTGTTTGCGGGGTTTTGTCAAAAAGGCGACAATTAGTCAAAACCAGCTCAAAAAAGAGCGAAACATGCACAAGTACCAAGGACAAGTCCATGCACAGTTGAAACAGATCCACTGCGGCCGCAATCCATTTTGTGTGTTCCGTAGTGATGAGATTCAGAGAGGTGCATTTATTGGTAACTCAAGCACTGCGGCCGCAAACCATTTTGTGCGGACCGCAATAGCCTTACCGCGGCCACAAAGCACTTTATATGGTCCGCGGAGATGAGATTCACTGAAGCCACCGCGGCCGCGGTGCATTTTGTGTGGCCCGCGGTGGCCAGATTCAGAGAATACAGAATCAAGCCAAAAAGCCTCAGCGCGGTTCGCGGTGCATTTTGTGCGGACCGTATTACCTCGTTAGGGGTATTTTTGTCCAGAAAATTTAGCCTAGTATAAATACTTTCTTTTTATATTTTTAGGTCATCTTTTGTAATATGACTTTGGGTTGAGCAATTTGTAGCTACATTTAAGCTGAATCTTCATTAGCTTAGTTTGTAATTAAATATTATGGGTTATTCTTCATCTAATTTCTTATTTTCTTCCACAATTATGAGTAGCTAGACCCATTAGCTAGGGTTGTGGCTCATACCTAGTGTGGATATTTGATAGAACTTGTATTTTAATGCTTTGATGTTTATGGGTGGTTGATATTTGGACTGATTTGTATTTTGTATGTTGGATTTGTGGTTGTAAACACTAATTTGTGCCTAAGTGATTTGGGCTCTTCTTGAGAAAGAGAGCTGAAGTCTAGGAAATCAGTCCAACAAGAAATTGGGGAGTACTCAAGAGATTGATAGCCCCAATTAAAGAGATAAATCTAGAGATAGTAATACCCGACTCGAGCCTACATTGCTTACTTAATTTCGACACCCAATTGTTCTTGAGAAAGTCAATTCGAGCAAAGTCACTCAAGCTACCGAGAGGTATAGAGTGAGTAGTGTCGTGCAAATGGCTATATCGCGATCCCAAACATAACATCTTTGCTTTAAACTTAGGAACCCATCAAGTATTCACCTAGGGGGAAGTCACTTCCCTAGTATCTCGTTACCTATTAGACAACCCTTTAGCAAGTATTCTTAGTTAAATTTAGCATCTCATAGTATAAGAAAATAGAAGTAATCAAAAGAACAACTATGATTGGAAGTGTAATTAAGAGACTTACACATTGCTAGTTTAGATAGGAAACCAATTCCCAAATCTAACTCCCTGTGGATTCGATCTCGGCCTATTCGGGTAAAAGCTGCATCGAGCGCTCTCGCCGCTCTATAGTGGTGCAGGGTTGGCTTCGATCAGATGGCCTGTGCTCCATTAGCACTCCAACACCGCATAAATTAACCCCACCTCAAATGCAACCAAATAAATTCCTACTCCAGGTACCTTACATCCTTCACCAATAACACTCAAGTCATTCCATAAGTTCTTATACACTCATAAAGCATAACACAACCCCTATCCAAAATTTCCTTTATTCAGATCGTCCTCGATCTCAACCTCTGTAAGCCATAACTAATTCACTAGTATGCTCCAAATTGGGACCAGCACAACACATAACCGCGCAATCACTGATCAACAACAGAATCCCCCACTTGGCTTAAAGCCATTGATCAAAACACACAATAACTTATAATGCATATACTCTGTTACTGTCATAATACCATAATGAGATTAAACTCGATCCTTTATAAGCTCGTGCAACACAGAACATCTAGTACTTCAAATCTTCTGCAAATCTCGCATTCATAACAGTCAAGCCCACTCTCTTAAGCGACCCAAATTTAAATTGCAACACATATACTTCACTGGTAAAGGAGATCTTCCAAGAACAACATAAGGATCACATAAACTTCAGAACACTCCGCATGAGATAACCCACCTGCTTTGCCTCAAACTAACATCTCTTTATACCCTTCCACTGCCATAAACATTATGCAGTCATTTAATCTTCCTGAGTCTGAACTAATATCACAACAGTGAAATCTACTTCACTTCCCAACTAGGCAACATGAAAAGATCCTTAATCACACCCACAACTCGGGGCTATACATAAAATCAAGATAGAAATCGAACACCAAATAGTTCTTGCTTCCCCAAAGCAGACCTTTCTCATCTCATTCAATTCATATGAACATATCTCGCAGTCACATCACACTTATCACGTAACTATCCAGTCATCACTTCCCTTAATAGGGACATAATTGAACATATAGATCCAGAAATACGTGCTCACATAATCAGCACCTTGGTGCTCAAGCTACAGGCAAAATCCGGCCTCAAGTCCTCCAGACTGGCCCAACATCAACACACAGAAGTCACATCTCGCCCCTTGATCAGGGAATCACAAGCCTTCGATGCACAACTGATACTGAGCGCTCATGTGTGCATACGAACGTGTGGAAGGAATTCAAAGAGTTACATTTCAGGATTAATCAATGTCGCACGATAAGAATTCAAGAATGTGAAATTTTCCTAAAGTTCTGCAGCCCCCAAGGATAAATATAGACGTCTCCGTACTGATTCGCAAGACTCTACTAAACCTGCTCATGACTCATGAGACCTATGTAACTTAGGCTCTGATACCAACTTGTCATGGCCCACAGTACTAGGCCAGCCAAAAACAACACGAACAATACGGAGATCATTTATCAATTCACTTTTCTAAACATGTTAAGACTCAATTCTTTCATTTTTAAATTATCAAGAGAAATACGCGAAAACAATTACAAAAAAATACAATCAACATAGCCCGAATCTGGTGTCACTAGTCATGAGCCACTAAATACATTCAATGTTGTCGGCTCGATACAAACAAGTCTAAAATATAAATTACTAGAATAGGAAGGAGAAAGGCAAGGCTGTGAACGTCAGGCAACTACTTTGCTAACTCCGATGAACCTGCCACCGAGCTCAGAAATATCTGGATCTACACACAAGGTGTAGGGAGTAATGTGAGTACGCCAACTCAGTAAGTAATAAAAGTAAATAATAACTGAGCAGTAAGAAATCACGTAAACCATATCATAGCACCACAGTGGGTACAATATGTTTCCAAAACAGGATACAAATAAAGTCATTTCATTAAACTTGGATTTCAGTAAAAATCCTTTGAAAAATGTCTTTCTAACAGTTTCAGTAGAGGTTCAATGTAGTTTATAGTGAAAGTGAAGAAAAATCAAAATCGGACCCTCGGGCAAAACGTGGTTTGTATACAGCCTCTCGGGCATACATAAAACATATACATCTCATAACAGAAAAAGTCCCAGAGGAGACAACAAAACCAAAGCAGTGATTAAGTATCAAACATCTAGTAAAAAGCTCCAATTTCGATGAAAGTTGTTCAAAATATTTGTTTAACATTTTCTATAGAGGCTTGGTATAAAGATGAGCGAAATCGGTAATTTAATCGACATATTCAATAGAGGCTCACTTTAAGGAAGAGTGAAAGCAGTAATTTCATAAAAACAAGCCCCTCGGGCAAAGCATCACTTTTATATATATATATATATATATATATATATATATATATATATATATATAGCTCCTCGAACAAGCCTTTCAGTCACTCGAAACTCAACTCTCATCAATCAACACTTACGCACAATAGGTACCTTATAATGACCGTTGCGGCGTGTAGCCCGATCCATATATATAGTCAACTGCGCTCATTGGGGTTGTGCAGACTCTGGAGGGGCTCCTACAGCCCAAATGCTATATCACTGCGACGTGCAGCCCGATCCATATATCGCCGCGGTGTGCTTCCCGATCCATATACATACATATATTTATATACATATCACTGCAGCGTGCAGCCCGATCCATAAATATAAAATCCTCACAACCAGGCCCTTGGCCTCTCTCAGTCATCAACCTCACAATCAGGCCCTCGGCCTCCCTCAGTTATCAACCTCACAATCATGCTCTCAGCCTCTCTCTCAGCCATCAACCTCACAAGCCATTTGGACTATCAGTAAAATAGGGCGTTCAGCCCAAAACATCATATATAGTATCAAAACTGAGTAAATAAGGCTGAGTTATGAAATCAGTAAAATACAGCATGACTGAGTGCAAACTTTAAGTCAAAACAGTGAGGAATAGTAGCAAAAAGCCCCTAAGGGTCCAAATAGTTGGCACGAGGCCCAAATTATGGCACTCAGCTCAAAACATGATAATACATTCCAAAACACAATAGTATCAAATAGTTTTCAATCAAATATGCGACTCAATAGTCTTACGGGACGGACCAAGTAACAATCCCCGACGGTGCATTATCCCACACTCGTCATCTAGCGTGTGTGTCACCTCAAAGTAGCACAAAGATGTGAAATCCTGAGTTTCATACCCTCAGGACAATATTTACTATCATTACTTACCTCAAACCGAGTGAAATATTACTCCGCAACGCCCTTGCCTCTTAACTCGGCCTCAACTCGCGTCGGGTCTATCCAAAAACAATATCACAACATCAATATATGCTAAGGGAACAAAGCCCATGCAGAAATAATCAAATTACAACACAAATTCCAAAATTGCCCAAACCCGACCCATGGGCCCACATCTCGAAATCCGACAAAATTAACATCAATGGAATCCTTATCTTCCCACGAGTTCATGCAGATCAAATTTACCAAAATCCAACCACAAATGACCCCTCAAATCCCAAATTCTAGGTCTCCAATTCCAAGCCCTAGTTTCTTCAATATTTACTCACAAGTTTCCATAAATTTCAAGCCTAATCAATGAAATAACACCATAGGAACGTGTTTTATTTTCAAAAATCTTACCTGAATGAAGTCCCCTTTGATTCTGTCTTCAAAATCCCCCAAAATGCTCCAAAAACAATTTTAAAATGTAAAGAAGGTCTGAAAATTGCGATGGATGAAATATATACTCTCTGACCCATGGATTCCGCACCTGCGGTCCTTTTTCCGCTTCTGCGGACCCGCTTTTACGGCCTAACCCACCGCACCTGCGGTTTTCACTTAAATGTATGGGACAGCACTTGCGGTCACTCTCTCGCACCTGCGCCATTGCAGATGCGTCCAGATACCCGCTTCTGTGGCACCGCCTGACTCACCTCTTGGCCGCTTCTACGGCTTGCTTCCGCATCTGCGGGAGTCGCACTTGCGGCCTCCCAACCGCAGATGCGGTTATGACAACAACCAAAAACTTCAGCTGCAAACTCCCAATTCCTAACTTTCTGTCAACCATCCAAAATCACTCTGAGGCCCCCGGGACCTCAACCAAAAGCACGAACAAGTCATATATCAATATCCAAACTTATACCAATCTTCAAAACACCTCAAACACCATCGAATCAACCAAATCACATCGGATTCAAGCCTAATGTTCTTAAAATCTTCCGAATTACGCTTTTGATAAAAAAAGTCTACCAAACCTCATCCGAATGACCTGAAATTTTTCAGACACGTCACATTTGACATAACGAACTTACTGCAGCTTCTAGAATTCTATTTCGACCTCTATATTAAAATCTCACCTATCAACCGGAAAACGCTAAAATTTTAATTTTGCCAATTCAACCCTAAACCTTCCACGGACCTCCAAAATACATTCTGATCATGCTTCTAAGTTCCAAATCACGTAACGGAGCTAACCAAATCATAAAAATCCCAATCCGAGATCATATACTAACAAGTCAAAACTTGGTCAAACCTTTCAAAATTTTAAGCTTCGACTGAGAACCGTTCTTCCAAATTCGTTCCGATTACCCTGAAAATCAAAACCGACAATTTACATAAGTCATAATACATCACACGGGGCTAGTCATGCTCAAAAACTGGCGAGCGTAATGCAAAAGCTCAAAACGACCGGTCGGGTCATTACATTTTATTCTCTCTCTTTTACCACTCCTAAAAAAAACCTAATCCTAAAAATAATCTTTTTTACCCGGTTCAAGTTAAATCTAAAAAAGAATCGATGCACGAAGAAAAACTAAGGGGGATTATTATCTAACTAAAACTAACTAGAAACCAAAAAAATTGGAATTTTTTTATTTATTATTGGAATTTAATTCCTCAAGAAAGATGTCCACAAAATCCATCTAAGAAAAAGGTCCAAATTTTTTGTGTTTTTATTTTTTATTTTTGTTTTTTTAATATATTTTTTTCAAAACAAAAACTATTGTATTAAGAAAAAAAATATTACAACTAATCTAGGATAACGTAGAAAATCACCCAGACAATCTCCTCATCCCACACTTAGAATTTTGCAATGTCCTCAATGCGTACAATAAATAACAAGAGGTAAAAGAGACTCCCTGGTAAGCCAAATGCCAAAGTATTAGCAGCTCACGGGATACTTAGACTTCTTCCATGTATGGTCCTTTGTGCGAGCATCCCACACTTAGTTCCAACCACGTGCTCGATTTTTCACACGCCTAATGGCTTTATTCTATGCTCCTACTCATTTAAAACATAAAAATAACACTATAAAAATAACATCAAAAAAATAAATAAACAAAAATAAAAAGAAAAAATAGAATTGGTTTGCCTCCCAATATCGCGGCACGACGCCATCACTTTCACCACGTTTTTTTCACTTTGAGGATATAAATTGCGCTTCCAATTTTACATCAATTTTTCTGTCACGTTCTTGGGGCGGTGGTATGAATACAACAAAATTAAGTAAACAATGTCGCATTTTGCACTTCATGGCTTTTAAGTGAAGGATGTCGTTTTATCTTTTTGGTGTGGCAAATTTTAGAATGTAAGAATCTTGTTCTTCATCTCTACATCCCTCCAAAGGCTCGGTCTCCATGTCCCCATCCCAACATAATGTAAAAAAATATTTAGAATGAGGACCAACACGTCCCAACTCCAAAACTGCATTATTTTTTACATCCTCAATACTCTATACTTCCTCAACCTCGGCAGCATCAACAAGAACATGATCTAATAATTGGTATTCTCGTTTTAGCTTCTCAATTTGGCCTAGAAGATCTTTTTCAGCTTTCCACAACTCATCATTAAATTTTTGGGTGTTACATGCATCAACCTTTGCACTCACATCTGCATCCAAGCCGCGAATAGAGCTACCAAGTTGGTCGATCTTTTGTCTAAGATCAGTTCTTCCTTCTATCAGCTGTTCTGCCATATTTGAAAGATCATCACGGAGAAACTCATGAAATTTAATCAGTTGAGGTTGTTCCTCTAGCCAAGATTGGCTCACTATATTTGCTTCTTCAAAATTATCTTCTTGTGGGAACTCGCTCTCTTTAGCCAATTCTTCCGTCTCGGCCTTCATTCTCATGATTGCTACACTAATTCTTTATATAGCCTTTTGATTTTCATCTTGTTGCTCGGCTACTTGCCTCACCATGTCCATAATACAGGCATCACGCTCCACATCCTCAACTTCATTGCTCCTATCATACTCACAAACATTATTAGAAATATCATAATAAGGGCTCGAAGAAGGGTAAAAAGAATTAGGACAATCATCCCAATGGCCACCTTGAAAACCACACATATTACAAAAATTCCAATCATAAGATTGAGATTAATAATTTTGCTACAAATGTGGTCCTCCACAATATGGACATGGATCACCAAAATAAGAATAATAAATATTCGACCAATTCTTATTTCAAGATGCCATGTAAAAAAAAAAAAATTTTAACTACACTAAACTAAAATTAAAAAGTTGAATAGATAAAAAGTAAAATTCTAACCTAGCAAAATAGTCAATATCAAAGTCCCCGACAATGGCGCCAAAAACTTGTTGTTCCTAAACGCACACGCAAGTATAAGTAGTCGTAAAAGTGATATAGGATTATAAGTCCAGATATCGCACCCACATGGACTTTTGATTAACTATCAACTAAATTAAACCCAAACAATTAATCTAGTCAAGCGATTTACGAAGTGTGATTATTTAACTAAACTAATCTAAAGTATTAAACTAAGCGATTAAAGAAAATAAGTCGGCAATCTTAAAGAATTTAATGGGAGAGAATATTCCAGAGCTATGGGTTAGCTAACAATCCCGTTGAGTTTTCCACTTAAATTATCTAATTAATTTATCTGATTTATTGGTTGATAGAGTTAATATTACTCGTAGTCTTCTCCCAAAGTACTACTTGTCTATTCAAGCTAACCTAATACCTATATTCCTATGAAATTAGGATTAACAAGAACGCATTAATAATTCCTATATAATAACCAATCAAGGAGATTAGGTATATCCCTATTCTAATAGCAAATTCATTCCCGATCTCAAGTTCAAGATCTTACTCTACTCAATCCTTATGCAATCTAGAATTCTCTTTCCCGAGTTCAATCCTAGATTCATAGATAATATTCAATTGGTAATCAAGCAATCAAATAATTAAGCGCAAGATTGAATAAAAGACCCAACACGATAAAATAATAAGAGGAATTTAATTTTCAAACTACAACATTCATGTAGCACCCACAACTCTAGAACTAATAAACTATGAGATTAAAGGAAGAAAAGAGAAGAAAAACTAATGTGAAGCCTCCTCCCAACGTGGTTTGTGCTCTCCCACGTGACTTCTCCTTCAAAATATGTTAGATATCCTTCAAATTAGGTTTAGGACCCCTTTTATACGAGTTGAGACCGTGTAAGATCAAAATAATCTTGTCCCGAATGAAATAGGAAAAATTCCCCTAACACAGCATCCGGGGCAGCGTGAGGCGTTGGCCCTGGCTCAGAAGGCAGTAACGTTTTCAACTTCAATTCATTGTTGTGTTTTGCTTTACATTCAATCTCTTATTCTTTTGTTTTCCACGTAGGGGGACAAAGACCAATAGGGTTCCCCTTTGTCCTATTATTATTATTTTTTAATTTCCTTTTTTTTGGTTTTATTCAATTTTGCTTTAAATTTTTTCTTTTTATCTTTATACCGTTTTATTCCTACATAATTAAAATATAATATTAAGTACAAAGTAATATAATTAATACTCAAAAGATGATTAAAAGTACTAGAATATGTTGACTTCCATGATTGTGGAGCTTCACAGATCTTAAGTTAGCTTGAGAAGAAGATAAAGGAAGAATTGAGTAACTGTTTTATTGAATGAAGAAGAATGAATTGTATCGCCCACTATCCTGTCATTTCTAATATATATACAGTTAATTATATTAACACTTTAACTAACTAACTACATTGCTTAGGTAAACTAACTAAGGCTAACTAACTATAGTTTACTAAACCACTTCTCTCAACACTCCCCCTCAAGCCAAAGGCTTGAAAAGGTTCTTCAATCCAAGCTTGTTCAGAAGATGATCATGTTGCACTTTGCCCAAGCCTTTTGTGAGTATGTCTGCTAATTGATCTTTGGTTGATACATGCTGAGTTTTTAATATTCCTTGCACTATCCTTTCTCGAACAAAGTAACAATCTATGTCAATGTGTTTGGTTCTTTCATGAAAGATGGGATTGGCTGTAATTTGAATAGCAGCCTTGCTATCACACATAAGCATTACAGGAGAGTTCAGCTGAACACCAAGCTCCTTAAACAGTCCCTTTAACCACACTATTTCTGCTGTACATGAAGCCATGCTTCTAAATTCAACTTCTGCAGAACTTCTGGAGACAGTCTCCTGTTTCTTTGACTTCCATGATATCAAGGCATTTCCAAACTTCACTACATATCCTGTGACTGACCTCCTACTTTGTAAACAAGAACCCCAGTCAGAATCACAGTATGCAGACAGCTCATTTGCATCCAGTGCTGGCATGAAAAGTCCCAATCCAGGAGCTCCTTTAATGTATCTCACCACTCTTAAAGCTGCTTCTATATGAGACACTTTAGGATTATGCATATATTGACTTAGAGCCTGGACCACAAATGCAATGTTTGGCCTAGTCATAGTCAAATAAAGCAATCTCCCTACAAGTCTTTGAAATCTGCCTGGATCCTTGAGTGCAGCATCTGAATCTTCTGAGTTTTCACTGCCTGTTATAGCTTTATCATATTCCTGAGATGTGAACTTCTGATTCACTTCTAAAGGTGTGCCTACTGGTTTTGCTCCCCCTAGGCCTGACTCAGAGATGAGTTCTAAGGCATATTTCCTTTGAGACATAACTATCCCCTCTTTTGACCTAGCAACTTCAATCCCTAGAAAGAACTTCAGCTGACCTAAATCTTTCATCTTGAACATTCCCTGTAGGTTAGATTTTGTCTGATTCAATAGCATCACATTGTTGCCTGTGATTAGAAGATCATCCACATAAACTAGTATCACAACTAGATCACTTCCATTGTGTTTGGTGAACATAGAGTAGTCAAAGTGACTCTGCTGAAATCCCATGAGTAGTAATGCCTCAGTTAGCTTCTTGTTCCACTGTCTTGGGGCCTGTTTAAGCCCATACAAGGCCTTATGTAGTTTGCAGACCTTGTGAGACTCCCCCTATCTAGCAAACCCATCAGGTATCTGCATATAGACATCTTCCATGAGATCACCATTAAGGAAGGCATTGTGCACATCCATTTTATAGATCATCCACTGTTTAGCAGCTGCTAATGCAATGATAGTTCTCACTGTGACCATCTTGGCCACAGGAGAGAAGGTTTCTGAGTAATCAAGCCCTTCTTTCTGGCTATACCCCTTAGCTACTAGTCTAGCCTTGTACCTCTCAATCTCCCCTGAAGCCTTGAACTTTACTTTGAAAATCCACTTGCATCCAATGGGACTTTTACCAGGAGGCAGGTCCACAATACTCCATGTGTGGTTGGCCTCCAAAGCAGCAATTTCCAGCTTCATAGCAGCAATCCACTTAGGATCAGAAGCTGCCTCTTTAAATGATTGGGGTTCAGATACAGATGAGAAGGAGGACAAAGAATATAGATAAGAAGGTTGGAGACCATTGTAAGAGACACATGAGGAAATAGGATATTTACAAGAGTGGGAGCTGACAGGTGTGACATAGTCCTGCAACCACAAAGGAGGTTTACTAGTCCTTAATGATCTCCTCAGATTGAATTCTTCTGGGGCATCTGTTACTACTGGCAAAGGAGAAGAAGGTGGAGAAGAGCCTAGGTAGGAAGGTTTCTCTAAGGTTATTGAATCAGTTGGATAAGTATTAACTGGTGAATTTTGAGATGACAGATGTGTAATATGAGATGTTAAAGGAGGTGAAGTGGCTGTAGGAATTAGATCTAGAACAGGAAATATAGGAGTGCCAGTAGTGGAAGAGCACTTGAATGGAAAAACATCCTCTTTGAATACTACATTCCTACTGACAATAAATGATCTTGAGTGAAGATCATAGATTCTATAACCTTTCTGAGTGGAGGAGTAGCTCAGAAATGCACCAGGTACTACCCTGGAGGCAAATTTGTCAAGCTCCTTGGGTGAAGATACATAGCATAAACAGCCAAACACTCTGATATGTGACAGATTTGGAGCATGCAAATAAAGCATCTCAAATGGTGACTTGTTACCATTAACTCTTGAAGGAAGTCTGTTTAGGATATAGACAGCTGTAGATACACATTCTCCCCAGAACTTTAAAGGCACAACTGCCTGAAACCTCAAAGCTCTGGCCATTTCTAATATACTCCTCTGCTTCCTCTCAGCAACTCCATTTTGCTGAGGGGTATATATGCAGGTACTCTGATGAACAATGCCCAGGGATGATAGTAAATTATGAACTTCATGATTAAAGAATTTACTACCATTATCAGTTCTAAGGGTCTTAACTGTTGTGGAGAATACATTCTTCACTTGAGTTAGGAAGTCCTTAAGAACTACAACTGTATCAGCCTTGGATACAAGTAAAAAAATCCAGGTAAATCTGGAGAAATCATCAACAATAATGACAAAGAATCTTTTACTGTCATAGGTAGGAACTCTGTATGGTCCCCATACATCACAGTGAAGAAGTTCAAACACAGCATTAGAAGTGCTGGTACTCAGCTTGTAAGGAAGTTTTGTCTGTTTGGCTAAAGGACACACAGTGCAATGTGAGTGAAAATCCTTCAAGTTGTTTAGAGTCATGTTTTTCTTGATTACATCTAAAGGTGCATGATCTAACCTTCTATGCCATAGTTCACTAGAATCAGATTGTTCATTAACCATACAAGCAAGTTTATTTTCTGACATAGTACTCCTATCTACAATTTTCACCTCAGGTATTTTCTGTCCTGTCATATTCCTCTGTTGAGTTGAAGCATTATTGAGTGTGTCACCTACCAATGATTTTCCTTGTAGCAGGTATAGTCCCTTGTCTTCCTTACCAATCCCCTTCACCTGACCACTGTAGAGATCCTGGAAGATACAGAAGTCAGGAAAGAATGCCACAAGACACTGCAGCTCTTTGGTCAGCTTAGAGACTGACAGTAGATTGTACTTAAATTCTGGAATGTATACTACATTGTTGATCTCCTAATTGTTAAGCACTCTTGCTTTCCCTATATGAGTAATAAAAGCAACATCTCCTGTTGGCAATTGAACTTTTCTCCCTTTTTGAGAAGGAAGTAACTGACAAGAACTTAACATTTCTAGTGTGGATGTCATATGATCTGAAGCCTCAGAGTCTATTATCCACTTATGACTAGCACATTTGGATAAAAAGGCTATTAATTTACCTGCAGTTGTAGTCCTGGTAGAAGAACCTTCATCTGCTCCCTTGTTAAGTAGCTGCACAATTTGTTGATATTGTTCCTGTGTAAAGTAAGGAGCTGCCTGTTGCTGAATTCCTGCAGGCATAGCATTCATCTGCATTTGTTGGGACTGAAACATAGGTGTAGTAATTTGTTGTTGCTGAAAACTAGATGGAACAGAGTTCCCACTCTGTAGACCTCCACTCTGTAGACCTCCAAACTGTATCTGTATATTACCAATTTTCATGGCTGGACTATAATTTGTATTGACATAATTAGCATATGCTCCTGGATTTCCTCCCTTCTTCTTTGCCTTAAAGTTTGACTTGAAGTCTTGAGGGTACCCTATTAGTTTGTAACAGTTCTCTCTGGTGTGGCCTTTGTAATTGCAGTAATCACAAACTAGTGCCTTCCTCTGAGATTTAAACTGTCCAGAACCAGTGCTTTGATTTTTGTTGCCATAGTTACCATACATAGCAGTACTGTCATTAACGTCTGTTATTTGTACCATTTGTGTAAAATTTGCCAGATTTCTCTGACTCTCCACATCCATAATGAGAGAGTATGCTTTGTTAATACTAGGCATTGGCATCATCATCATAATTTGACTTCGAGCTTGAGAGTAAGAGTCATTCAGTCCCATTAAAAACTGAAGTAACCTATGATACTCGAAATGCTCAGCATATTTCTTTGACTCTGAACAAGGACAGCTAGGACAGGGCATGAGTGCATCAAACTCATCCCATAGATCTCTTAGTTTAGAGAAATAGTAAGCTATACTTATTGTTCCCTGAGTTAGAGTATAGATTTCTCTATGCAAATGTAAAACCCTAGGTCCGTTTACTTTATCAAACCTTTCCTTTAGATCTTACCATACCTTGTGGGCATTGGAAGCATACACTACAGTACTCATCAATCCTGGACGCACAACATTCATTATCCAAGAGAGAACTACATCATTTACCTTTTCCCATTGATCATGGAATTCAGGTTCAAACTTAGATTTTGGATATCTCCCGTCCACAAATCCTAATTTACTTTTACCTAACAAGCCTATTCTCATAGATCTACTCCACACACCATAGTTATCTGAACCAGTAAGTTGGAGAGAAATGAGTGAGCTACCTGGAGTGTCTGTAGGTTGAAGAAATAGAGGATGATTGTGATCTATTATAGGAAACACAGTCGGTGCAATTGGTACATTTGCTCTTCTGGTAGCACTCTCGCTCATCTCTTCTTCTATCGCCATTAATGGAGGTCAAATTGAACAGAGAAAAAATAGCTCAGAGATGTTGTTACTTTCAGACTCTTCAGCTGAACTACAGTAACACAGATACATGCAGATGAGCTAGAGATAGAGGATCGATCATCGATCAAAGCTCTGATACCATGTTGACTTCCATGATTGTGGAGCTTCACAGTTATGAAGTTAGCTTGAGAAGAAGATAAAGGAAGAATTGAGTAACTATTTTATTGAATGAAGAAGAATGAATTGTATCGCCCACTATCCTGTCATTTCTAATATATATACAGTTAATTATATTAACACTTTAACTAACTAACTACATTGCTTAGGTAAACTAACTAAGGCTAACTAACTATAGTTTACTAAACCACTTCTCTCAACAGAATACGAGACAACAATGATTAAATATATGAATTTTTGGCCGAATATCAATATTGATGCGAAAGATACATTATAACAACCTCGAAGACAGGCACAAGTTTCAAGTTTGTTTCTCCTCTTGCCCTATCTTAAGTTTTATGATGGAATATGTTTAAGGAGGTTCTAATTATAAGAGGGCCAATTAATAAAGTTTTACCCTTATAGCATGTTTGGCCAAGTTTTTAAAATTATCTTATTTTAGAAAGTGTCTTTGTCAAAAGTATTTTTGGGAAATAGTATGTTTTTGGTTAATTAATTTGAAAATTATTTTTGAGCGGTAATTAGTATATGGTCAAACTCTTAAAAAATGCTTGTAAGTGTCTCAAAAGCGGAAAAAACTACTTTTTTCTGCCCCTCAAAAACTGTTCTACTTCTACTCAAATACTTTTTTTTCTTATATATAAAAGCTTGGCCAAATATCCTTAACTTTGGGGAAAAAAAAAATACTTGCCAAAAGAAGGTTAACAAACATGCAACTTATGTAGTACGTTAGTCAAAGCAATCAATTGAATGGACAAAATTTGCTGTTAATTATTAAACATCTAAATTTACAACTTCTATAAATCTGGTCCACAAATTATTTTGAAAAAAATCTACGTAATTGTATTTGAAAATAATACCAGACTGTAAGTTCGATGATATCCTTAGTTGAAGCCTAGCGCAAGCAACACAAACAATGACCAAATCAAAGTCGCCCCCTATTGGATAATGAAGTTGCAATTTCATTGACCTTTTACTAAATTTCTCCATTAATAGAATAATTAGATATTTAATCAAGGGTAAATGAAGTAATACCTGGTCAAGTATACTACGAAAAGTCTCCCAAACATCACAAAATCCCCATATAAACTTGTTAAGAGATTGTTTCCCTGGATCATGAGATTAATTAGCAGCATAACTATTTCTTCAGAGAATTAATTAACTAAAGTCTAAACAGAAATATTATGGCGCGATCCTATGGTGTGGGAGATGGTGGCTCAGCAATTGAGGGCTCGGGGCTGATGATAATGGTTGGAATGGTGGTGATGTCTGTTTTAATGATTTCAATGGTCATTTTTGCTTGTGGGGACTCCTCTAACGGCGAAAAGGACGACGACTGGTACTATCGTGGAGGTGGAGGAGGCGGTGGTGGAGCAGGCGGCGGCTGTGGTGGAGGCGGTTGTGGTGATTAAATTCTTGTGGTTGTGGAGAGATAAAATAGCCAGCTTATTCTTGGCATATATAGCTTATCTTTTGGCTTGTGTAGATGAGACTCCAAGTAATATATACGTACATATATGTAACCGGGTAATATTTAATTTGCGGATATTAACCTTGCATGCATGGAGTCTCTAAGAAACATTACCGCTATTTCTACATTGTAAAATTTCCTAATTTGTACCAAACCGATGCAATTTAGATGATGTTTAGATTAAAGTTCCAATGCCAACTTCAAGTTCTCGTCTAGTGTATTACTCTTTTAAAGGATTCAAATCACCATAATAAAAAATCACAAGTAAAATATATTCATAGAAGAAATCTACTTATATTTTACCCCACAAGTAAAATATATTCAACAGTATGTTTTTAGAAGAAATCTATCAAATTTGAGAGAGAATGAAATGAGGCTTTGATCATTCGCTTATAATTTCATTAATCTCAGCACTCTCAAGTCTTAACTATATATCTCATTATCTAAAAAATTAGGTATCATCACCTCTATTTTGTAAATTACTTGCTTCATGTTTTTGTATAAAACTCGTATTGATCAATATATTTCATAAATTACTTTGGGAAGAAAGAACTTGAAAGAAAATAAATAAATAAATAAATAAATAAATAAATAAATAAATAAATAAATAAATATATATATATATATATATATATATATATATATATATATATATATATATATATATATATATATATATATATATATTCCTGTTTAACGAGTTTATTCCTTGGTTTTCTTAGAGATTCTTTCCCAGAATTGATGTCTCCCATGACATACTTAATCCTCTATTGTGATTATAGAGATTCTTCTAGCATTTTGGCTTATATGCTACATGTTATATTAGAGAAAACACTTTATTATCATGATGACATTGTGTGTGGTGCTCTGGACAAATTGAGTGTATTAGCTAGGAAAGAACATAGATTTTCAAGATATAGTTTGAAGCTTTATTTGATTCGACGACACAGATTGCAAATGATTGGCAATTAACAAAGTAAAAAACGAGATGCAGCTTTGATTTTTATTATTAAGACGATGGTTGCGGGATGCACGTTGCCAAGTAATTGGTTAGCATCTCTATTAGCTATCATATGTTAAGGATGAAGGACTTATTGGAAGAAGAAGTAGAAAAATGAATAAATATGGCGATAATTTGATTCTTTGTCGTCGTAGTAAATAGGAGAAAAAATCGATTTAAATTCTTTGTTTTTACAAAAACTTCCTTTTGATTATGACAAGTTTTTATTCAACAAACGAGTATCTTGATTGCTTCGTAGCCGCATGCGACAGGGGAAGGTCCTCGAAACTCCAGCCAAATTGTTCAGGGATGGTGGTAAATCCGTTTGCAAACCACAAAGCAGACAACTCGTCAATCGTCGTCTAGATCCCTGACTACTTTCTAATAAAGGGAAAGAATGGGTGTCGAAAGGAAATCGAAAAATACTACTAGAAATCCGTCTAAAAGCGACCGCAAAAAGCGACCAGAGTTGGTCGCTTTTAGGCTAAAAAGCGACCAAAAAGCGACCAAACGGACCTGGTAGCTATATTGATGGTCTCTTTTATTTAGGGACCACAGTTGGTCGCTAATTAGCGACCAACTTTGGTCTCTAAGCTAAATGGACCAAATATTCCGGATATTGACTATAGAGACCAACTTTGGTCGCTTTATTAATTTAATAATATAAATTTGGCGACCAAAGTTAGTCTCTAAATATAAAATACTTATTTATTTATTTATTGTTAATCATTAAAAAGCGACTAACTTTGGTCTCTAATCTAAATATTATATTTTAAAATCTGGAAACTAGAGACCAAGGTTGGTCGCTTTTTATTCAATTATTTATTTATTTTATTAAACTAGCAACCAACTTTGGTCCCTAAATATATGAATTTAATTTATTTTTTAAACTTTAGTGACCAACTTTGGTCGCTATATCACCAGAAATTTTATTTTTTTAATGAAATAGCGACCAAGTTTGGTCGCTTTTTGTAGAAATCTGGGTAAATAGCGACCAACGTTGGTCGCTATACTCCAGAAATTTATTTTTTTTAACGTGAAAAACGACCAAATAGAGACCAAAGTTGGTCGCTTTTCTGTGTATTATTTTGGCAGAAACTGCCTGTTTTGGCAGCTACACCACCTGGCAGTCATATCAAAACCCTAACAAGCAACAACAACAACAATTCAAACAATAATTCCAATAAGATAACATTAACCTAACAAAACTAAGTTAACGTTTATTACAAGCTCATTCGAAAACTAGTTCTATTGTCTAGTTCAAAGTATATAAAGTAGTTCTTTTAGCATCCTCGTTCGAAAGTTGGATTGCCTCGACCGACTCGTTTGGAGGATGACTGCGTATGAATTCCCCCACATCAGCTGTGAAGCGAACCTATAAGAAAAATTATATTGAATTTATATTTTAAAATTTATATAAAAGTAAATCAAAATAATTAATGAAAAGTAAAAAACTTACATGTATAGTAGAGGCTCGACGCTCTACCCACCTTTCTGAATCAGTCTCTTTCTTCTTCTTTACAATA
>MU766527.1:415-16293 GCA_026770625.1 Nicotiana glauca
GATTTTGTCAGTTATCTTCATCTCCTTCTATATTTATTTTTCTGGTCCAAACTTGTCGTCACTATGTTAATTGGATAGTATAGTCAATTGGATTGAGTAGAAATCACTCGTACCCTTGTCTGATTGTGTTCACTCTGGATTTTGTTTCTGTTTTGTTTTGTCAAAACTATTCGAAGTAGTCAGTCAATAAGTTTTAGCGTAAAAACTGTGATTGTTTGCTATTGTTGTTGATTCAAATTGTCCCCTATATGCTATTGTTTGGACCTTTTCTCTCAATTACCAATCGTTTTGTTGCTGAGTTCAATATATTACCATATTCTATTCACTTTGTTTAGTGTAATTTAGAATTGGAACATAATTATTCCCATATACATGTGTCAATCATAGTTTTAGTAGTTTAATATCAATATGCTATTTGATCTAATCTGTTTAGTTTAAGTTGTTGTTTGAGAGTTGTTAGGAGAATTGGTTATAGCTGATAGGTTTAATCCAGATAAGAAAGGGATTGGGTAGTTTAGTAGTTTCAGTGATTTCAGGGGGTATTTTTGTGAATTAGGATACCTGAATAATTGATTAAAGGCTGCCAATAATAGTAAGGGGTAATTAACAAGGGAAAATAACAAGGGATTAAGGGTTAGTCAAGGACTGTTTGATAAAGGTAGTCAAGTAGGGGGCCACTAAGTGATGAGTGAGGTACTAATGGACTAGTCAAAAGTTAAAAGACAATGTTAAGTGGGATTAAATAGTTAAAAGATACCAATAGTGGAAGATAACTTTCTATTTTAAGGACCAATATAGAATGATTAACTATCCACTGAGGCCTAAAAATCCGGAAAGGAAAAGCTGATTGAAAAGATTAGAGTAGGATAAAAGAGGGAATATTCTGCCACACATGGAGATAGACAGAGATATTGAGGAAAAGATTCTAAGAAAAAAAAATCTGAGAGCTTTAAGTCTAAGACAGAAATTTTTAAAACTGGGGATCAGTCTATTTTGAGTGTATAACTGGACATTGTTTCATTGGAATTTTGGGTTAAAATTAGGGTTAATTCTAGTTCTGCCTGGGATTTGATTATTTAAAAGGTGGCAGTTGGTTATTGTCTATTTGTGTTCACTCTTGGGTTCATTCTGTTCAAGTTTGGTGTTGCGTTTGGTCTGCTATACGAATCTGGTTGGTTTTACGATAGTTCTGGATCATTAAGTCATTTCTGGGTTGCAATCGATCGTGTTTGGCTGCTGTTTGAAATTTGAACCACTGTTGCTTGCACTGCTATTGCTAACTCCACCTCTTCCTGTTGTATTCTGAATCCCAGGGACACTCTTTGAATCTTATTGACATGTAGATCTTCAGCTGAAAGTTGAAATAAAGTGGAAACACAATTTAGCTAAAGCTATCAGTTGATTCAATGTGATTATTGTAGTTAAAATGTAATAATGTAGGCTGTAATAGGCTATTTAGACTGTCATAAGATTGTTTATCACAAATAGGAAGTGTAATTGACTGCAATTAGTTTTGAATGATAGTTCCAATGCCTATCTCCAATATTTAATTTTTGTGGTTGAAATTGGCTTCACTGGACCGTGATTGAGCTGTTTTAATTTCTTTAGTGCCTCAACAGAAGTGTTTGTGACATTAGCTCGGTGTAGTATAGTAGTGTAGTTCAAAGTACAATTTTGGGACCTGGTGATAGATATCTTAGTAACAATTTTGTAATTGAGTTCGAATAACAGTGTGCCTTATTGCACAGGTCCATGTGTAATTAATTAATTGTCATAGCATAATTACTTTTGGTCATCTAGCTGCTGTAAGTGTCCATTGTTGAAGCCAAATCATTTCAAGTGTTTTTTTTCAAAAATAGTTAATCGCTTCCTATATCACAAAGTTTATAAAAATAGATATTAAAGCCTATGAACACAATGTAAACTGTAGGGTTCTAGTAATAATCCCATTCGCTCGGGCTTTCGTCTCTTCCGCCCAAAGGCCCACGTCTGGTCATTGTGCATTTGCGGACAGAGTTAAACTAGTGAGGGCCGGTCCGAGGCCCAAAACATTGGAGATTCACGGAGATTGCTTCGTTTAAATTCATTACCCGTTTCAACTATCTTAATAGTGATACATTGATAATAATTTATTAGGACTTTCTTTTATTATTAGAGACAATATAAAATAGTAAAGTTTAGCTTGATTTAGATGGGCCTTAAAAATAATAAAAAAAGAGATGAGCCTCGCCCAACAAAACATATAAATTGCGGGGCCCTCATAGATGTTTTTACTAAAATATTTAGACTTCGGGACGGGCTGTTTAGCGAATTTCACGGCCTTCCCCAAAATAATAACGCGCTAGTCCCTTTAGGCGCACCTTTAATAATTTTTACCTTCCTAAACCTGGGTGCACATTTATGTGACCCAAATCCAAATCTCAACGGAGTCGAAATGTGTCAATAACCACGGGTACATTGATGTGACGTGGTTCGAGATGCGTTTTCACGACGTTACAATTCTCATAAATAATAATAATAATAATAAAAGCGGTTAAAGTCTAAAATTTGCACATAGGTTTGAGCATATTTAAAAATCAGATAAATAAGCCGAATATGACAGTTAAGCGACCGTGCTAGAACCACAGTACTCGGGAATGCCTAATATCTTCTCCCAGGTTAACAGAATTCCTTACCCGGATTTCTGATTCGTAGACTGTAATAAGGAATCAACTTTTCCTCGATTCGGAATTCAAACTGGTGACTTGGGACACCATAAATCTCTCAAGTGGCGACTCCATTTCTTAATAACGAATCCCGTTTCAATTGTCCTTTAATTGGAAAAACTCCCTTTACCACGCTCCTCGGGGTGCGGTAGCTGTAAAAAGGAGGTGTGACAGCTCTGGCGACTCTGCTAGGGAGTGGAAACCCTGAACCACCGGTTCAGGGTTAGAAATTCGAGCTTAGAATAACTGTTGCATTTGGATTTATTTATTATCGGACTTTATTATATGATTGGGCTTAAATGTGCAAATGATGCTTTTTACCGCTTTGATATTATTTGAACTGTATATATAAACTGTGTCGAATCCCTTCTCTTCTTATCTTTGGGGATGTGCTTGCTGGTCGAGACTCCCTATTCTGTTAGTGTCATACCTTGAAATAAGAAAGAGGCTCAGAAAGTTTCTAAGCCGGCTGGACTTTTGGTTCTCGGAAAGGAGCTCCTTCGTAGACTCGAGTTGTCCGCTCGGGTACACGGCCTAGAACAAACACCCAGGTTTTTAACCTAGTATAATAAAACCTCATGCCGGATCCCTAGTAGGAACACTTATTTGTATCATGTTGCATTCGACTTAGGGGACTCAACACAGGGGTTGGGTCCGTCTAGGACAGGCAACCTGAAATGAAAAGACCATCCTGCTGCATCCTATTTGTTTTACGCATTTATTTGCTTCAGACTTGCATGCTGACCGGCTTCTAAAAATCGGGAATACTGAAAAATTGTGAAAAAGAAAAAAAAAGAAATAGCAGTGTAGGGAGATAACTATTTTTTAGTGTAGAAATTCCGAGGAAACGAAAAGGAAAGAAAAGTGTTTTTTTAGTTTAACTTATTTGAAAAAAAAAACAAAAGAAGAAAAGAGTTTTATTTTTTCAAAATAGTTTGTTTTATTTTTCATTGAAAGAAAAATGTTTTCAAAAATATTCTGCTTCATTTTCCAATAAAGGAAAAACTGTGATTTGGTTTTCAGAAAAGTAGTTTGTGTTTTAAAATGAAAAAATAATAATTCGTTTTACTTGCCAATGATTTGAAAAAAAAAAGAGTCTTGTTTTCAAATTTAGTACATTCTCTTTGCCCGAACTACGCATGTTTGATTCTCACCGGATGTGAGATACGTAGGCAATCCTCATCGGGTCCAACCTCCCCTTTTTTGCAAAAATAGTCAAAAGTAACAAATTTTTAATTTTCGTCATAGATAAGTCGGGTAATGCTATTTTGTCAAAGATAGCCGAATGTTCTCAAAAGGGACGCCGGAAGGCTAACTTTGCATAAATGGTCGCTTTTGGTCATTTTTGGATTTTTGACCGGTTGACTCACACAGCCTTAAAATCTTCATACCAGAAGTGCTGAAAGGACGCGTTCGGAAAATCAGATCTATCTTTTGAATTTGGAAAAATGAAAAATAATCAAATCATTTTGAGTCAAATAAAATTTTCTTTTGTTTAAATCACATTAATAAATGTGCAGGATGAGCACGAGTCAAAATGAACCTTTTTCAATCATGACTAAAATCCCTCTCCAGTTGAGGCTGTGGTGGAATTATCTAGGCAAAGAAGGGCAAGACGAAGTCAAAAAACATCTGAAAGGTCTTACGGGCTTATTGGAAATCAAGCCTCAGGGGGATTTCATAAGAGCATTGGTCACCCGTTGGGACCCAGCGCACAATGTCTTCCACTTCTCAGGTTTTGAACTCACCTCGACTTTGGAGGAAATAGCCGGGTACGTCGAAAGTGCTGAAGCTCCATTAAAACACAAATACCTGGTCGCTCCAAGAGCCGTAGCCGTGCATTGGTTCTTGGACTCATTAAAGATAGTCAGAACGGTCCATAACCCAGATTTGACAAAAGGTTTTTGTACTCTGAGCTTCACATACCAAAGATACGACCACGTGGGAGGATTTGACAAGCCAAATAACAAATTATGCAGCAAAAGTAACCGTCAAAAATAGGATGAACTTAGATATGTTGCTTTCATTTTAACCTTCTTAGGGCTTTTGGTGTTCCCGAGGAAAGACGAGAATATTGATATAAAGATAGCTGGGGTCATCATTACTTTGCTAACTCAAGAAGAAATCACTCTTGCGCCCATGATAGTATCTGATATCTTCCGAGCTCTCACAGCTTGCAAAGCTGGAGGAGACTTTTTCAAGGGGTGTTACTTATTGTTGCAGATGTGGATGACCGAACACCTGTGTCACCGTGCCCAGTTCCTGATATATGGTTCAGATGAGAAAACCTGCATAGAGGAGTTTTACACAAGAATTAATGGGGTCCACTTACCTGAAGAAGTCTCGGCATGGACCTCATACTTTCGGACCCTCAATGCCAATCAAATACAGTGGACACTGGGATGGTTATCGGTCGACGAAGTCATATATATGTTAGCGGCTAGGCCCCATTTTCTCTTAATGGGATTCAAGAGCATTCAACCTTATTCGCCCTATCGGGTTTTGAGGCAACTTGGAAGGTGCCAGATAGTGCTGAGAGATGAAAATCTAAGTACCCAAGTAATTGAAATCGGTCCTGACAGTCAGTTTCCTGAAGCAAGAGTCCGCAAGATCAGGAGCAAATGTCAATATCTGGAGGCGAACACTTGTGTACTAAATCTGGCTAAAAGTGAAGTTCCGCCCGGATATCACGCTTGGTATAAAGGGGAAGTGCCATGTGGGAGGCCGGCCAAAAGACCTCACCTCCAGCAGTTCGCCGAGTCTTCACAAGAGCATTGGGATTGGTTAGCAAAGGAAGAAAGCTACAGGGTAGAAATCGGCAAACTAAAACAACAAGTTAAGGACCTGAAATTTGAAAATAGCATGCAAGTTGATGCTGATAAGGGGAAAAGAACAAAATGGCCCAAGAAAATGAGGCATTGAAGGCCCAAATCCTACAAATAAGGATAGATGCTGGCAACCAACAAAGGAGTCGATCGGATAAAAGACTGATAAGGGAGTTGGAAAATCAAATCACTGATTTCCAAGAGGGTTTGGAAAGAGCCGAAGCTAGATTGGCCAGAATCCGAGCAGATGGGCAAGGGGTACAGAAGAGCGGAAACTGCATCTGCGGCAGATGAAGAGGGACTACGAAGGGAGCATCTCTATATTGAGAGAAACAATATCCACCCTTGAAGAGCGGCTCTTCAGGCAAGCCAAAGACTTCAGAGCCGATAGAAAATGCTGTCATGACTTAATGACGTGGACGAAAAAATAGATGCAGGAGTTTCAAGATCAACTCTTCCACAACACTCGAGTGCAGGGGATGCGGAATCAACGAATAGAGCAATTGCTTGTGGAAAGGGACAGAATCAGGGGAAGAATCAAAGATATCAGGCACTACATCACCATGAAGTGCCTAGCTTGTGAAGATATGTCTTGTGCCACCTTCTTTGCTTCAATAATGATGTATGTCCACCAGATCATGGAAGACTTGAAAGATCTGCAGAGGGACCTTGCACCAAAGCCCGCGGCGAGGCCGAACAACGCCCCCCGGCACCAAATTTTAAAGCCTTAAAACATTCATAGTTTGAGTCTGTATTTTCTTTGCATTCAGAATCTGTTGTCCTTTGGAGTTCGTATTTCCCTTTTTCGCATCAAAATCTGTAGTCTGTTACGGGTTTCCTTTCAAAAAAAATGTTTAGTTTTTGCTAATAAATGTGGGAAAATTCCAAAAAATTTTGGTTTCTATATTTTTCGCACTTGTAGCCAGAACTACGCTCGGTCTGATTCATGCGGGGTCTTGATACGTAGGCAATCTCCATAAGATTCGGTCGCCACTAAAAGGAAGAAGAAAAAGAAAAAAAATATAAATAATAAGAAACAAATATGGAAAGTTTTGGAAACACTTAAAGAAGAGGCAAATAAAATAAGCCGGGAGTAACGCATGCGGTTAGAGCAAAGACATGTTAGAAATGGTTGAACTACATAGGGACATTGCATCCTCCAACGTGCAATTGCAGTATGTGTTAAAACTCGAATGCTAACAAGTTTGTTATTTTCCCAGTTTCCAACAGTTAGCTTAGAACGTACTGGCACCATACCATTATCAAACAAGATCTAAAGGGCCCATATCGAAAAGCATGACTAGCTCAGAAAACAGTGTTGAGGAGGAAAAGACGGCAAATCAGATGCTGAAGGAGGCAATGGAAAAAATGGAAAAACTGAGATTGGAGATGAACGAAATGCAGCTAGCCTTGGCTAGGGTACAAAAGGGGCCCCAATCACCCGTTACTTATGCTCTCCCACAAGGACACACGCCAGAATACCCTTCCCCCGGCCCTTCGACAAGCTTCCCAAGCCACCACTACTATCAGGGAAGAAATTCCTATGATCCCCAAGCTCCACCACCTAATCAGAACCTTCCCCCACTAAATGTTCCTGTTTTCGTGGCACCCCCACCAGCCACGTTACAAAGATCACCCAGTGAGCCATTGTTTCAGGCTCACGATAACCAATATTACCCCCTGGACCTACCCTCAAAGCACCCGAGCCATATACTTATAATCCTCACTTTGAAATCCCGGTAGAGACTGAAAAGCTGGCTAAGGGCCCG
This sequence comes from Nicotiana glauca, assembly GCA_026770625.1. Lineage (NCBI taxonomy): Eukaryota > Viridiplantae > Streptophyta > Magnoliopsida > Solanales > Solanaceae > Nicotiana > Nicotiana glauca. Next base: position 7,715 of record MU766527.1, read on the forward strand.
GAGCAGGACAAAGTTCTTTGAAAATTTAAAAGCCTGGAGCAATCCTTTAGGAATATGCATGGGTTAGGCAATCAGGTCAGTGTATCTTACAAAGATCTATGTCCTTTCCCTGATGTTCAATTACCGGCAGGGTTCAAGATGCCAAAGTTTGATCTATACGAGGGGCACGGTGATCCAATGGCACATCTGCGGGGTTTTTGCACCAAGATGAGAGGAGCAGGTGGTAAAGATGAGCTGCTGATAGCTTACTTCGGTCAAAGTCTAAATGGATCTACACTGGAATGGTACACAAGACAGGATACTAGCAGGTGGTACACCTGGGACTATCTAGCACAAGCATTTGCAGGTCACTTCCAGTACAACCTTGAGATCGTACCTGACCATCTCACATTGCTGAAACTTGAGAAGAAGCCTGGGGAAAGCTTTCTGGAGTTTGGGTTCCGGTGGAGAGAACAGGCGGCAAGAGTTGATCCTCCGATGAGAGAGGGGGAAATGGTAGACTACTTTCTGCAGACTCTAGAGCCGACTTACTTTGGTCACTTGGTGACGTCAGTTGGCAAATCTTTCAACGAGGTAGTGAAAATGGGCGGTATGATTGAAGAGGGACTTAAGTCCAACAAAATCCTGAGCTATTCGGCGATTAAAGCAACAACCTAGGCCATCCTGAGCGGCACGGGAGGTGCGCTCAGGAAGAAGAAAAGAGAAGAGGTCGTAACAGTAGAGGCAGGTAATTGGTCCAGATCGAGAAGTCCTTCCCTCACTACCAATCCAGACCCCATCACCCAAATTACCCACACACTACAGATTACCCTCCGCAGCCCTACTACCCACCACAAGAACCATATTTCTCCGTCCATCAGGCCCAGACATATACCCAGCCTCCGGCTCGCCCGCAATGGCGAGCGCCGGCTCCCTAAAATACATATCCACCTCCACAAAACACATATCCACCACCAAGGGCCAATAGGAACCCTTCAGGGCCAGGTCTCCACGGGAATCAGGCTTTCAGGAATGAAAGGGTGCAGAGACAGAGAACATTCACTGAGTTGGGAGAAACCTATACTACTTTGTTCCACAAATTAAAGAAGTTAGTCTTGTTGAGTCCTGTTGAGCCCAGATTGCCAAATCCCCTTCCCAAAAATATGGACCACTCGGTAAGCTGTGAATATTGTTTGGGGGCTCCCGGACATGATACTGAGAGGTGTTGGAAGTTGAAACATGCAGTGCAAGATCTCATTGACACCAATAAGATTGGGTTCAGACACCAGAGGGACCAACATCAATCAATACCCGTTGCCAGCACACCATGAAACCCATATGATCGAACTTGTGCACGAAGGAGGGGAGCTAAAGAAACCCTCACAGATAGTGATGATGATCCGTGCCAGTCCAAAAGAAAAGTCGACTAGTGGAAAAGAGGTGGTATCGTTGGAAAAGGTAGACGTCAAGCCAGTGGAGGTAATGGGGAAGAGTTCGCCTGTTGTTGCAAAGAATCCAAGACCGGTCAAAGTAACGGTGCAAGGGGTACCAAGCAAGCCAGCATGCATAGGGCCAGTTGTTATCAGGCCAGTAATGCAGATGCCGATAATCAGCGAGAAAGCCGTGCCATGGAGCTACAGCAAAGCGATGGTAATGTACAAGGGGAAGGAGGTTGTAGAAGAAATATGTGAGGCCTAGGGGTTAACTCATTCGGGAAGGTGTTTTGCTCCCGTAGAGTTAAGAAAGTCCAACCCAGCAGTGATAAAGAAACCCGTGATGGAGGAAGAGGCTGAGTAGTTTTTGAAGAAAATGAAGGCACAAGACTACTCCATTGTGGAGCAGTTGAGAAAGACCCCAGCACAGATTTCGTTGCTATCATTATTGATCCATTCCAGCCACCATTGCCAGGCACTGATGAAAGTCCTGAACGAAGCCCATGTTCCAGATAAAATCTCTGTAAACCACTTGGAGAAGATAGTGCACAAAATCTTCGAGGTAAACCGAGTGACATTTTCTGATGATGAATTGTCAGTAGAGGGTACATAACACAATAAAACCCTCTATTTGATCGTGAAATGTGAAGAATCGGTGGTCACTCAGGCATTGATTGATAACGGGTCGAGCGCCAACATCTGTCCTTTATCTACTCTAAATAAGCTGAAGGTCGATAATGATCGGATTCACAGGAACAACGTCTGCGTCCGAGGTTTTGATGGGAGTGATACTGACACGGTGGGTGATATCGTACTGGAATTGACCATTGGTACAGTGGAATTCACCATGGAATTCCAAGTGATAGACGTGGCAGTATCATACAATCTTCTGTTGGGCCGACCCTGGATCCATGCCGCCAAAGCAGTGCCTTCTACGTTACACCAGATGGTAAAATTTGAGTGGGACAGGCAAGAGATAGTGGCGCACGGGGATGATGGTACAGGCACTGTGGGAGATGCCATTGTGCCATTCATAGAAACTGATGACGACAAAGACCCATGAGTTTACCAAGTTTTTAATGCGGTCTCGGTGGATAAAATTTCTGAGGGCGAGGACCTTCCACTTCCCAGAATCATAGCTGTAACCTTCATGATAGCCTCAGAAATACTAAACAACGAGTTTGTACCAGGAAAAGGTTTGGGGGTTGATCTTCAAGGTATTGTGCAGCCAGTTTCTTTGCCCAAGAATCTGGATACTTTTGGGCTGGGATTCAAGCCTACCGCAGCAGATGTAAGACGGGCTCGAAAATTGAAGAAGAGAGTTTGGGTTCTTCCCAAACCGATTTCGCATCTCTCCAGATTCTTTGTTAGAGCAGGTATCAAAAGGTTGTCAGGCCCCAAAGTTCTCGGACCACTGATTGGGTCAGATGGAGATTTGAATCAAGGTTTTGAAAGGCTGTTCGCCAACGTTAACGTGATAGAAGCTGGAGAAGGTTCCAGTAGGGCAGATATACAATTTGTGGGGCCTAGGTAAAATATCAACAATTGGACGGCTACTCCTTTTCCTACCCGGAGGGAGTCTTGGTAGTAGGCTCCGCATTTTTCTTTCTTGTTTTCTGGATTATTCCAGAGTTGTAATCCAATTTTTGTTTTATTTTTGTATTCGAAAAAAGTGTGAAACTCTGTTATCCAGCATTTTAATAAAGTGAAAGTTTTCTCTCTTTATTTTGTTTTAATTTTGTTTTCTTCTTTTCTCTTTCTGAACAATTCTCTTTATACTGGTTCTAATGACATGGCATGCACAACGAATCTTCAACCTAGTTTAAAAAATCAATCTGATTCTGAACTAATTATACAAGAGGTCGATTATGATGATGAATCGGAATACGATGAGGATGAAGCCTTTGAAGAAATAAACAGAGAATTAAGCCAGTTCGAAGAGAAACCCAAGCCCAATTTGAATGACACTGAAGCTGTCAATTTAGGGATACAGATGATGTCAGGGAAACCAAAATAAGCATCCACATTGAGCCGAACATCAGGGAGGAACTAATCAAAGCACTCATTGAATTCAAAGATGTTTTTGCATAGTCGTATGATGACATGCCGGGTTTAAGCACAGATCTAGTGGTTCACCAATTGCCCACTGACCCGGCATGCCCTCCCGTCAAGCAGAAATTGAGGAAGTTCAAGACAGACATGAGTGTGGAGATTAAAGAAGAAGTAACCAAGCAGCTGCAGGCAAAGGTTATTCGGGTCACTCGATATCCTGATTGGTTGGCCAATGCGGTGCTGGTGCCGAAGAAAGATGGGAAGATCAGGGTGTGCGTCGATTATCGTAATCTGAACAGGGCAAGCCCAAAGGATAACTTTCCATTACCCAACATCCATATTCTGATCGATAATTGTGCCGGACATGAGATCGGGTCTTTTGTGGATTGCTATGCTGGGTATCATCAGATTCTGATGGATGAAGAAGATGCAGAAAAAACTGCTTTCATTATGCCGTGGGGAACTTATTGCTACCGGGTAATGTCATTCGGCTTGAAGAACACCGGGGCAACGTACATGAGGGCAACGACTACTGTGTTTCATGACATGATACACAAAGAGATTGAGGTGTACGTAGATGATATGATCATAAAATCCAAGCGTCAGGAAGACCACGTAGCAGACCTATGGAAGTTCTTCCAAAGACTTCGAAGGTACGATATTAAGCTCAACCCGGCCAAATGTGCATTTGGTGTTCCATCTGGAAAACTGTTAGGATTCATTGTCAGTCGGCGAGGCATTGAGTTAGACCCATCAAAAATCAAATTCATCCAAGAATTACCACCGTCGAAGAACAAAACAGAAGTAATGAGTCTGTTGGGAAGGTTGAACTATATCAGCAGGTTCATAGCCCAACTCACAATGACTTGTGAACCAATTTTTCGACTACTGAAGAAAGATGCTGCTGTAAAATAGACTGAGGAATGTCACGAGGCGTTCGACCAGATCAAAGGGTATTTATCAAATCTGCATGTTATGGTTCCACCCAAACCGGGAAGACTGTTGATTCTCTATCTAACGGTCCTAGAGAATTCGTTTAGTTGTGTACTGGGGAAACACGACATTACAGGAAGAAAGGAGCAAGCCATATATTATCTCATCAAGAAGTTTACAGTATATGAGGTCAAGTACACTCAACTTGAGAAAACATGTTGCGCCCTAACTTGGGTGGCGCAGAAATTGAAGCATTATCTGTCATCCTACACTACTTACCTCATTTCACGCCTGGATCCATTGAAGTATACTTTCCAGAAGCTTATGCCCACATGAAGGTTAGCAAAATGGAAAATATTAGTCGCAGAGTTCGACATCGTCTATGTGACGAGGACGGCCATGAAAGCCCAAGCATTGGCCGATCGCTTGGCTGAGAATCTTGTTGATGAGGAATACGAGACCTTGGGGACGTATTTTCCTGATGAAAAAGTGATGCATATAGATGAGTTGGAATTGACCTAGGAACCAGGATGGAAGCTTTTCTTTGATGGAGCTACGAATGCAAAAGGAGTTGGAATAGGAGCAGTACTTATCTCTGAAACAGGACATCATTATCCTGTTACGGCTCAGCTACATTTCTATTGAACCAACAATATGGCTTAGTATGAGGCATGCATTCTGGGCTTACGGTTAGCTGCAGACATGGATGTCCAGGACGTCTTGGTCTTGGGAGACTCGGACCTCATGGTGCATCAGATTCTGGGTGAATGGGAAACACGGGATTTGAAGCTTATACCATATCGACAATGTTTGCACGATCTGAGCAAGCGATTTCGATCAGTGGAGTTCAGGCACATCCCAAGAATTCACAATGAGGTTGATGATGCTTTGGCCATTTTAGCATCGATGTTGCACCACCCGGACAAGATTCATGTTGACCTATTGCATATTCAGGTTTGTGATCAGCATGCTTATTGCAACATGATAGAGGAAGAAATGGATGGCGAGCCATGGTTTTATGATGTCAAGGAATACCTCAGGATGGGGATACACCCGGAGTAGGCCACCGGAGATCAAAAGAGAGCCATTCGGCAATTGGCAAATTGATTTTTCCTCTGTGTAGGAGTGTTGTACAAAAGAACAACAGATTTGGGATTACTGAGGTGTATAGATGCTAGTCGAGCCGCGACAGTTATGACAGAGGTACATGCTGGAGTTTGTAAGCCACATATGAGCGAATATGTATTGGCGAAGAAGATTCTTCGAGCAGGGTATTATTGGCTCACCATGAAGCGTGATTGTATTAGTTTCGTGCGGAAATGCCATCAGTGTCAGATACACGAAGATCTGATTCATTCTCCGCCAACAGAATTGCATACAATGTCAGTGCCACGGCCATTTGTTGCATGGGGCATGGATGTCATTGGACCTATTAAGCCGGCAGCTTCCAACGGTCATAGGTTCATTCTAGTAACCATCGATTATTTCACTAAGTGGGTTGAGGCTAAGACTTTCAAGTCGGTAACCAAGAAGGTAGTGGTGGATTTTGTTCATTCCCATATCATCTGTAGATTTAGGATCCCAAAGGTTATCATAACAGACAATGGTGTTAATCTTAACAGTAGTTTGATGAAAGAAGTCTATCAACAGTTCAAGATTACACACCGTAATTCCACCCCGTATCGTCCCAAGGCGAATGGCGCGGTTGAGGCAGCCAACAAGAACATAAAGAAGATATTGAGAAAGATGGTAGAAGGATCCAGGCAATGACATGAAAATCTACCATTTGCATTGTTGTGTTATCGCACTATTGTTCGTACTTCAGTAGGTGTAACTCCTTATTTGTTGGTATACAGAACTGAAGTAGTGATATCAGCAGAGGTTGAAATTTCGTCCCTTTGGATATTCGCAGAGGCCGGGATTGATGATGATGAATGGGTCAAAGCCCGATTGGAGCGGTTGAGCTTAATTGATGAAAAGAGATTGGCAGCAGTATGTCATGGCCAATAGTATCAAAAGAGAATGGTAAGAGCATACAACAAGAAGGTGTGTCCCAGGAAATTTGAAGTGGGACAGCAGGTGCTAAAACGAATCTTGCCACATCAGGCCGAAGCAAAGGGCAAATTTGCCCCGAATTGGCAAAGGCCGTTTATTGTGACCAGGGTATTATCCAGTGGCACTTTATGTTTGACAGATGTCGAGGGGAGATGCATCTACATGGCTATCAATTCTGACGCAGTCTAGAAATATTATGTGTAATTTCTTTGATTGTAATTGATGTTTGTCTGTTTGCTTATACTTGGCATTTATTGGAGAATGAAATGACGAAGGCAATTCTTTCTTCTATCCAAACACTTTAACCTTTACTTCCCCTTTGAGTCTTATTTATTCTTTCATACCCCTCTCTTGGAATCACTAACGAAAAAAAGAGAAGAAAAGAAAGAAAAAAAAATAATAACAAAAACAAAAAGGAAAGTCATAAGAAATACAAAGGAATCAAGTGAACTACGTTCGACCTGATTCCTCCAAGGGGATACGTAGGTGCCTCACGGCTCGGTCATAGTGTAATGAAAATCAAAAATCCCTCAAGCAAGAAAACTGGGGCAGAAGTTATGTTTTTAATTTTGGAAAAAGTTTGATTCCAAGAGTTGTAATGTTTTACCCATTAAGTTATTTTGAATCTTTTGATATCCTTTTATTTTAGCTCCACATGAAAACCCACATTAATGTCCAAAAAAACCCTCCCGATCAGTATCCGAAAGGTTCCAAGTCAGGCAAATGAAAGCCGAGAATAACACACTGATCCCCGACTGAAAGAGGATCATGAGCTAAATGAATTGGTAGCCAAAAGAATCCCAGTAGAGAGAATCTTATCGGTAACACTCTAATCCCCAGCTGAGAAAGAAAAATAAAAGAAGAGAGTCTTATCGGTGAAAACCTTCACGGGCACCATAAGGTGGGCACCATAAAGTGACGAAAGCTGAGAAAGAAAAATAAAATGAGAGAGTATTATCGGTGAAAACCTTCACGGGCACCATAAGGCGATGAAAGCTGAGAGAAACAAAATGAGAGTCTTATGGTGAAAACCTTCACAGGCACCATAAGGCGACGGGAGTTGAGAGAAATGAGAGAGTCTTATTAGTGAAAACCCGTCGAAGGGCATCATGAGGCGATAAGATAAGATTGGCGGAAAGGATCTGTCAAGGCATCAAGCAATGATGTTGATTCAGCAGAAGAGTTGGGTGCCCATTTATCCCCAGCAAAAGGGAGCCATCATAGTTGATAAATAGACTGGGTTGGTTAGATCCGGAATGCGCTACATGATCATTGGGATCAGTTATACCATTCAGATGAGTTCTTTTTTTGTTGTTCTCTTCTCCCCGGCATTTGTTCAGAAAGACTTTTTCTTTTTCTATCTTTTGAAGTCATCACTTTCTTTATTTAAAGACTTCTTCTCCAGCAGTTTGTTTTTGAGAAAGATTTTTCAGAGCTTACTACCAATTGCCAAAATAGTGCAAAGCAAAATGTGAGCAGGACAGACCAAAGATAAGGGAAATATGGAGAAAAACAGAAAAAACAACAGTTGAGAAATTTATGGATAAGGATCATCGGGAAGAAGGAGCATCCCCGGCAGACTATCGACCAAAGTTCCAAGAGGGTCGGACAACACAGAGCGGGGAAAGGAGAAAGGGAAAAACCATCCCCAGCAGGAATATCATCCCCAGCAAATAACATCATTCCCCAATAAATTTTGGGAATGCAGAGCAGGGAAAGGAAAAAGGGAAAAACCATCCCCAGCAGGAGTAGCACAACCACTCACCACGTTTTAAACTAATAAAATTTTCTTTGATTTGAACCAGCGAAAGAAAATGTTATTAATAGCGGAAAGGCATGCCACAAGGAAGATCACCAAAACTGGGGTAGAAAATTTTCTGCCATTGTTGAAAATTTTCTCGAAGAAACGAGGAAATCAATTCAAGTTATAAGGAAAAAACCATCTCCAACAGGAGTGGCACGACCACTCACCGCACTTTAAACTGACGAAATTTTCTTTGATTTAAGAACAAGGATGGAAGCTATGTCCATATCAAGATCTCTACATCATATCAAGCTTTTTGCGCTGCATCAATCTTTGTAATTACCAAATCAAGCACCACATGTCAGGTTTGTCCACCTTCAAAT
>MU766527.1:16458-41559 GCA_026770625.1 Nicotiana glauca
ATTATGGGACTATCCGTCCTCAAATAGGATATTATGGGTCTATCCGCCCTCAAATAGGATATTATGGGACTATCCGCCCTCAAATAGGATATTATGGGACTATCCACCCTAAAATAGGATATTATGGGTCTATTCGCCCTCAAATAAGATATGATGGGTCTATCCGCCCTCAAATAGGATATACCGGGTCTATCCACCCTCGAATAGGATATTGAATTTAATCCTTCCTCAAAAGGACATTTAATTTATTTTGACCCCTGCTTGTATAAACATTGCCATAATATATAAGTCATTTCCAAATGTATTTTATTTTCAAAGATATTGTTGAAGTCGGGAACCCGCCCGTATAACAGAGGAATACATTTGAAGTTAAAGTCAGTAAAGCAAAGGATCACAACAAGTTCCCCAGCATAAATTCAAGTTCAGAAATCGGAAGAAAATAGTTCAAGCTTCGAAGGAAAATAATTTGAAGCTCAAAAGAAGAAAATAAGCAGTTCAAATTCGGCAAACAAGAAAGGCCGACGAGTCAAGACAGAAATGAAGAAACATCAGAGGAAGCGAGCCAACAAGAAAGCAAGGCAGCAAGAGCAAGCCTGAAAATATAGATAAGATTTTGTAATTCATAGACTAGTTTAGTCTAGCTTCTTATTCTCTGTTTAACACAGTGTAATAAGGAGGTCGGTAAGCAGTAGTAGCAACAGCAACAACAGTAATAGTAAAATCACAGCTTCATGGTAGTCCCAGCTACCAAAACTTCCCGAACTACATTGACCTGATTCCCTTTTTGCCAGGGATATGTAGGAGACCTTTTGAAGCAAAGGTTCGGTCAAATCTTTCAAAAAAAAATGCTTCACACGGAGTACTCAAACGGGCAAAAATCGCTCGTATCCGCTCACTTATCTTTGCACGAAAACTCTTCGTGTTTCCGGACAAAGAGGGGCAACTGTGAGCACGTGATTTTTGCCCTATACGAGAACTACTCCCAGAAAATTCAAAATAAAATAGTTTTGCGTTGTGTGCAAATTTTGTGGATTTGTGTTATTTTTCTTTTATTATTTGTGATTGTGCGTGCATGTTTATATGTCTAAATTAATAGAAAAATACAAAAATATATTGCATTTACATTTAGGATTTAATTTTATATTTTTGGATTAATTAGGTAAGTGTTTGTTTTACAAAAAATTTGAAAAGAAATAAAAAAATACGTGCTTCGCATTTTAATGTTTAAAGTGTCAAAATTGTGTGATTTTTTCTTTTAAATTGGCATTTAATTGCGTGTGAGAATTATTATTAAGCGTTAATTAGCATTTGTGAGTTAATTGGAGTTTTATAATTTACATTAGGATTTTTAGTTTTTGTTTTAAGAAAAATAGGAAAAGAAAAAAAGAAGTGATAATAGAAGTAAAAGGATGAATTTGGGCCAAGCTTGTGCCAGCCCAAACAATTTCCACACAATACCCAACCAAAACAGGCCCCAAACTCGTCCCCCAATCCAGCTCGTCTCCACACTCACCAAAAACGACATCGTTTGGACATATTTAATCTGAGCCGTTAAATCAATCTGATCCAACGGTCCAAACACGCCTATCCATCCCAGACCCGTTTTTCCTGACCCAGCCCCAATTGTGCAAAATGATCCCGTTTACATTAATGGTTTAATCAGAGCCATTGGATTACAATCATCCAACGGCCCTAATTAAACCATCGATTTAATATACCAAAATATTAATACCCTACCCCCCAATCCAAACCCCCTCTCCTCCGTCTCTAACATTCAGAGACCGCTCTAACACCCTCCGCCTCACACCACCGTCGACTGCCCGCCGGAAATTGCCTACGGTGGCAGTCGACGGCCAAATAGCTCCATTTTTACACCCCAGAACCCCCTTGACTTCTTCTCTCCAAATCCACACTCACTTTCCTTAGAATCACACCCATATTCCTCGAATAGCAGATCGAAATTCAGGCCTTAACCCTAGTTCACCCAATCGCCCCCAAAGTCTCACCAGTCAACCGCCTGACCTCCCTCGTTCCTAGACCACCCTTAGCTTCCCTCAAATCGAGTTAGAACTGGTCGAATCCCAAATCGACTAAAGAACCCTAGAATTACCAAAGCCTGAGCCTGTCCTAGTTAAGAAGAAATTGGGGTTTTAATCGACCTTAATCGAATGTTCTCAGTCGAGAACACTCGATTAAAGTCCATTTTTACCTCAAAAGAGTTCAAGCTTGAATTCGTTGGGTTTCTGATTTCTTGAGGTATTTTTTTCCCTCTCTTTTGTTTGTTCTATTTTTGGTTTATTGTTATTTGTTTATGTTGTTGTATTAATTTTCTTTTCGATTTTGTCAGTTATCTTCATCTCCTTCTATATTTATTTTTCTGGTCCAAACTTGTCATCACTATGTTAATTGGATAGTATAGTCAATTGGATTGAGTAGAAATCACTCGTACCCTTGTCTGATTGTGTTCACTCTGGATTTTGTTTCTGTTTTGTTTTGTCAAAATGATTCGAAGTAGTCAGTCAATAAGTTTTGGCATAAAAACTGTGATTGTTTGCTATTGTTGTTGATTCAAATTGTCCCCTATATGCTATTGTTTGGACCTTTTCTCTCAATTACCAATCGTTTTGTTGCTGAGTTCAGTATATTACCATATTCTATTCACTTTGTTTAGTGTAATTTAGAATTGGAACATAATTATTCCCATATACATGTGTCAATCATAGTTTTAGTAGTTTAATATCAATCTGCTGTTTGATCTAATCTGTTTAGTTTAAGTTGTTGTTTGAGAGTTGTTAGGAGAATTGGTTATAGCTGATAGGTTTAATCCAGATAAGAAAGGGATTGGGTAGTTTAGTAGTTTCAGTGATTTCAGGGGGTATGTTTGGGAATTAGGATACCTGAATAATTGATTAAAGGCTGCCAATAATAGTAAGGGGTAATTAACAAGGGAAAATAACAGGGGATTAAGGGGTAGTCAAGGACCGGTTGATAAAGGTAGTCAAGTAGGGGGACACTAAGTGATGAGTGAGGTACTAATGGACTAGTCAAAAGTTAAAAGACAATGTTAAGTGGGATTAAATAGTTAAAAGATACCAATAGTGGAAGACAACTTTCTATTTTAAGGACCAATATAGAATGATTAACTATCCACTGAGGCATAAAAATTCGGAAAGGAAAAGCTGATTGAAAAGATTAGAGTAGGATAAAAGAGGGAACATTCTGCCACACATGGAGATAGACAGAGATATTGAGGAAAAGATTCTAAGAAAAAAAAATTTGAGAGCTTTAAGTCTAAGACAGAAATTTTTAAAACTGGGGATCAGTCTATTTTGAGTGTATAACTGGACATTGTTTCATTGGGATTTTGGGCTAAAATTTGGTTTAATTCTAGTTTTGCCTCGGATTTGATTATTTAAAAGGTGGCAGTTGGTTATTGTCTAGTTGTGTTCACTCTTGGGTTCATTCTGTTCAAGTTTGGTGCTATGTTTGGTCTGCTATACGAATCTGGTTGGTTTTACGATAGTTCGGGATCATTAAGTCATTTCTGGGTTGCAATCGATCGTGTTTGGCTGCTGTTTGAAATTTGAACCAATGTTGCTTGCACTGCTATTGCTAACTCCACCTCTTCCTGTTGTATTCTGAATCCCAGGTACACTCTTTGAATCTTATTGGCATGTAGATCTTCAGCTGAAAGTTGAAATAAGGTGGAAACACAATTTTGCTAAAGCTATCAGTTAATTCAATGTGATTATTGTAGTTAAAATGTAATAATGTAGGCTGTAATAGGCTATTTAGACTGTCATAAGATTGTTTATCAAAACTAGGTAGTGTAATTGATTGCAATTAGTTTTGAATGATAGTTCCAATGCCTATCTCCAATATTTAATTTATGTTGTTTAAATTGGCTTTACTGGACCGTGATTGAGCTGTTTTAATTTCTTTAGTGCCTCAATAGAAGTGTTTGTGACATTAGCTCAGTGTAGTATAGTAGGGTAGTTTAGAGTACAATTTTGGGACTTGGTGATAGATATCTTAGTAACAATTTTGTAATTGAGTTCGAATAACAGTGTGCCTTAATGCACAGGTCCATGTGTAATTAATTAATTGTCATAGCATAATTATTTTGGGTCATCAAGCTGCTGTAAGTGTCCATTGTTGAAGCCAAATCATTTCAATTTTTTTTTTTTGAAAATAGTCAATCGCGTCCTATCTCACATAGTTTATAAAAATAGATATTAAAGCCTATGAACACAATGTAAACTGTAGGGTTCTAGTAATAATCCCATTCTCTTGGGCTTTCGTCTCTTCCGCCCAAAGGCCCACGTCTGGGCATTGTGCATTTGCGGACAGAGTTAAACTAGTGAGGGTCGGTCCGAGGCCCAAAACATTGGAGATTCATGGAGATTGCTTCGTTTAAATTCACTACCCGTTTCAGCTATCTTAATAGTGATACATTGATAATAATTAATTAGGACTTTCTTTTATTATTAGAGATAATATAAAATAGAAAATTTTAGCTTGCTTTAGATGGGCCTTAAAAATAATAAAAAATAAGATGAGCCTCGCCCAATAGAACATATAAATTGCGGGTCCCTCATAGATGTTTTTACTAAAATATTTAGACTTCGGGACGGGCCGTTTAGCGAATTTCACAGCCTTCCCCAAAATAATAACGCGCTAGTCACATAAGGCACACCTTTAATAATTTTTATCTTCCTAAACCCGGGTGCACATTTATGTGACCCAAATCCAAATCTCAACGGAGTCGAAATGTGTCAGTAACCATGGGTACATTGATGTGATGTGGTTCGAGATGCATTTTCACGACGTTGCAATTCTCATAAAAAAATAATAATAATAATAATAAAAGCGGTTAAAGGCTAAAATTTGCACATAGGTTTGAGCATGTTTAAAAATCAGATAAATAAGCCGAATATGACAGTTAAGCGACCGTGCTAGAACCACAGAACTCGGGAATGCCTAATATCTTCTCCCGGGTTAACAAAATTCCTTACCCGGATTTCTGATTCGTAGACTGTAATAAGGAGTCAACTTTTCCTTGATTCAGGATTCAAACCAGTGACTTGGGACACCATAAATCTCTCAAGTGGCGACTCCATTTCTTAATAACAAATCCCGTTTCGATTGTCCTTTAATTGGAAAAACTCCCTTTACCACGCTCATCGCGGGGTGCGGTAGCGGTAAAAAAGAGGTGTGACAACAATCACAACACATACATTCTTGCACAACTTGAGGAGTTTCAATAGAAAAGCATTTAGGAAGAAAAGATGGGGTGTCTTTGCACCAATTTGGACAAAATGTCAGTTTGTTTAGAGATAAGAGTTCGCACGATTACTACTAGACTTATTCGAACAGATGGGGATATTTTTCCTTCATTTCATTTTCAGCTTCCCATGTGGCTTCCTCAACACGTTGACTTCGCCATAATACTTTAACTGAAGCAACTTCCTTATTTCTCAATTTACAGACTTGCCTATCAAGAATAGGAACCGAAACTTCTTCATACGACAACTCTTCATTAACCTCGATGGTCTTGACTAGGAAAATGGTAGATTGATCTCCAATCACTTTCTTTCATATAGACACATGGAACACCGGGTGTACTAATGACATTTTAGGAGGCAATTCTAGCCTATAATCCACCTGCCCTACCTTTGAGCGATCCAATACGGCCTGACATACCTAGGACTCAACTTCCCTTTCTTCCCGAATCGCATGACTCCCTTCATAGGAGATACCCTCAAGAACACCCAATCATCAACTTGAAATTCCAATTATCTTCGACGAATGTCCACATAGGATTTCTGGAAACTCTGAGCAGTTTTCATCCTATCCTAAATGATTTTAACTTTTGCCTGGTGAACGAGATCTGGCCTTAACAATTCTGCCTCACCTACTTCGGACCATCCAATCGGAGACCTACACCTCTTTCCGTACAATTCCTCAAATGGGGCCATCTAAATGTTGTCATGAAAGCTGTTATTGTAAGAAAACTCTATGAGTGGCAAGTGATCATCCCAATTACCTTTGAATTCCAAGACACAAGCCCGTAACATATCCTCAAGCGTCTGAATAGTCCGTTCTACTTGACCGTCAGTCTGTGGATGGAAAGTCATGCTGAGATTCACCTAAGTACCCAAACCTTATTGAAATTTCTTCCAAAAATTAGTTGTGACTTGGGCCCCTCGATCTGAGATAATAGAAAGTGGAGTACCATGAAGCCTTACTATTTCCTTGATATACAATTTAGCATACTGTTCTGCAGTATCGGTGGACTTGACTGGCCAGAAGTGAACTTATTTGGTAAGTCGATCCAGTATTACGCAAATTGAGTCAAATTTGTGCTGAGTGCGAGGTAACCCCACCACGAAATCCATGTTGATCATCTCCCATTTCCACATTGGTATTTCCATAAGCTGAGTTAACCCACCGGGCCGCTGATGCTCAGCTTTCACTTGCTGATAATTCAGACATTTAGATACAAAGTCTGCCACACCTCTCTTCATACCATTCCACCAATAAATTTCCTTGAGATCATGATACATTTTCGTAGAACCTGGGTACATGGAATACCTGGAATTATGAGCCTCCGCCATTACTCTCTCCTGAAGCTTATCCACATTTGGAACACATAGCCTGCCTTGCCATCGCAATACACCATCCTCGTTGCTGTGTGAAAATACCGAAGTCTTGTTATTCAAAACTGCTTCCTTCATCTGAGCCAATAATGGATCAATAAACTACTTTTCCTTGACTTATGCTACAAGTGACGATTCTGCTCCATTATGCACCATAACATCCCCTCGTTTGAGGCGGAAATACAAACCCCTAGACTGGCCAATTGATAAACCTCCCGAGCCAAGGGCCTTTGATCCACTCCCAAATGAGCCAAACTACCCATAGACTTCCGACTGAGGGCGTCGGCCACCACATTCGCCTTCCCTAGATGGTACAAAATATTCATATCATAATCATTGAGCAATTCTAACCACCGTCGTTGCCTAAAATTCAGCTCTTTCTGCTTGAACAAATATTGGAGACTCTTGTGGTCTGAGAACACATCCACATGGACCTCATAAAGATAATGCCACCATATTTTTAAAGCAAACACAACTACCACAAGATCCCAATCATGCGTCGGATAATTCTTCTCGTGAATCTTGAGCTGCCTTGAAGCATACGCTATAACCTTCCCATATTGCATCAACACACACCCCAAACCAACCCTGGAGGCATCGCAATAAACCACAAATCCTTCCGTGCCTTCTGGCAAGGTCAATATTAGCGCCGAGGTCAACCTTGACTTCAATTCCTGAAAAATTTTCTCACAAGCGTCGGACCATTGGAACTTAATTTCTTTCTACGTCAACTTAGTCAATGAGGAGGTGAGGGTAGAGAATCCCTCTATAAACCTCCGATAATACCTGTTAAACCCAAGAATCTATGAATCTACGAATCTTCGTCGGGGTCATGGGTCTAGGCGTATCTTTTACTGTTGCAATCTTCTGGGGGTCTACCTGAATCCCTTCACTAGAAACAACATGACCCAGAAAGGTAACGGACTCCAACCAAAATTCACATTTCGAAAATTTAGCATACAATGGTGCTTATGAATAGTCTGCAGAACTGCCCTGAGGTGACCGACATGATCCTCCCAGCTTCGCAAATAAACAAGGATGTCGTCAATGCAAACAATCACGAAGGAGGCTAGAAATGGCTTGAAGACCCGATCATAAGATCCATAAAATTGTTCGGGGCATTGGTTATCCCAAAAGACATGGCCAAGAATTCAAAGTGACCATAGCGAGTTCTGAAAGCAGTCTTGGGAATATCCTGCTCCCTTATCTTCAATTGGTGATACCCGGACCGTAGATCAATTTTGGAGAAGAACCTTGCACCTTGAAATTGGTTGAACAAATCATCTATCTGAGGCAATGGATATTTATTCTTGATGGTGACTTTGTTGAGCTACCGATAATCAATACACATCCGGAGCGACCCATCCTTCTTTCTGACAAAGAGAACCAGAGCACCCTACGACAACACACTCGGACGTATAAACCCCTTTTATAATAAATCCTTCAGCTGCTCCTTTAACTCCCTTAACTCTGCTGGAGCCACTCTATATGGTGGGATAGATATTGGTTGCGTATCTGGCAATACATCAATCTCGAAATCAATCTCCCTATGTAAGGCCCCGTAAAAATTTGTGCTCAAACCTAGTAGCTCATGGTGTTAAGCTCCGAATATGTGTAAGGAATGTGTAAAATTCTTCGCAGAGAGCTTGCGAGCCGCGGTTCGGACCCTTCGTATTGATCTAAGCTCTTAAAAATCATAGAGTCAAATTTTTCCAGAAAAGTGTCATAATGCGACCACAAACCGTGTATGCTGACCGCATTTCTGCCGCATACCCAAGCAGTGGAATCAGGTTTTTGGAACACTTTTTGCGGTCCATTCTGCGAACCGCATTTCGTATCTATGATCGCAAAGTGAGACCGCATACCTGACTCGGACTACTATTTTTCTAAAATTTTAAACCTGACCCCTTTTTAATAAAATACCCCAACCCCTCATTTTAACAATATTTCTAAACAAAATAAGAGAGAGGAAAAAGGGGGTTCTTGAGAGAGAAATTCATCTTCATCAATTTGATTATTTAAAACTATTCGGGCCGAGAAATTTCAAGTATTTGTCTTCACTTCCATTCTTGCAGGTAAAATCCCCAGCCCTCTTTAATTAATTTTTAGATTTAAGCAAAAAGGGGGGTTCTCATGCATTGATTCTTGAAAACAAAGTTGAAATAAACATGCATGTCCTTTAAAACCAAAAATCTAGTAAGAAGAATTAGGTAGGAGTAAAGATTGTAAAAGAAGGGTTGATAACCTAAATATCGGGTAGTAATTGTGAACTCAAGTTCGAAGTTATATGTGTTAACTTGTGGACTAGATTGATGCTGCTAGACTATTTGGTGAGTTTAAAGTAGAAGTTAAAAAGGAAATTCGGCTCCAGGTATGTATGGCTAACTTTGACCTTTGTAAAGTCATTTTGTTTGGTGTACAACTATTTGGTATGTGGCATCTACGTGGATTATTTGTGAAATTCTTGTGATTGGTATGATCTGAGTGTTTGTGGTTAAGTCTCCCGATATAATGGTGTAAGTAATTGGAAATAAACCAAATGAGTGGTTGTGAACGTGTTGTATGGTAAGAGTTGAGAAACAAATGATGGAAAGAAATTGTAATTGATGCAATCGAAACAATTGAGGAAATAACATGTTTGGCTTGTTGTGGGTAATTATTGTGGTGATTTAAATTGCACATGAACTATTGAATATGATGGAAGAGGTATTGATGGTTATGGAAATTCTTTATGTATTGTCGTTGTTGTTCCTTGAGAATTGTTGTTGTTGTTGTTCTTTGTGAATTGTTGTTGTGCTGTTTGTGAATTGTGATTGTTCGGTGGGATCAAGTTGCGCGCCGCAACATGAAGTAATAAGGTGTGGGTTGTAGTGATAAGGGTGGCCGAGGTAATAAGGGTGGTCGAGGTAATAAGGGGGAAAGTGATCAAAATCACTATTGAAATGAAAATAAGAGAAAAAAACTGTGAAATCATTGATGTGATAATATTGAAGGGGAAAAGGAGAGATTGTAAACTTGTTTGGCTTGATTGTTCCTTTCATGTGCATTTGATTGTTGATTCTATTATTGCTCGTTACTTGTGTATGGTTTGAGTTTACTTGGGGCAAAGTTTGTTCATATATACCAGTACAATTCAAATGCACTGACGTCCCTTTTGCTGGGGGCGCTACATTCGTGTTATGATTGTAGGTGGTTCTATAGCATGTACTCTAGTCCACCGACAGTAGCACTCCTTTCCTTCCCGTCAACTGAATTGGTGAGCCCCTTTCCTCTCGGGACCCTGCGTGGCTCATGCTGCCTTCCTTCCTGAGTTTATTTTGGTATTTGTGTAAGGTATAGCCGGAGCCTTGCTACCGGCATTTCCATATTAGTCTTCAATTTTATTTAGAGGCCCCGTAGACAAGTTGTGGGTAGTGTCGGACATTGGAATTTAAAATAGAAATATTGATGTTTGGCAATGATGTATAAAATTTGTGATGCCTTTAAAATGGCGAATGAAGTTGAGAATGAAAAATGAAATAGAAATCGTTAATGATATGTTTATAGAATTTGATTAATGGAGTCCATCTACTATTTATTCATGAGTTAGTTTGGGTAGAATGAGACCTAACAGGCTTGCTCGATCGGGTTTACTCGGTTGAGCGCCAGTCGCGCTCCTCGGATTTTGGGGCATGACACCCTATCTGGCGGAATCCCAGGAAGTTCGTTCGGAAACACTTCAAGAAACTCATTTACGACCGGCACGGACTTGGCGGTAGACACTTCTGAAGTTGTGTTCACCACCCGGACCAAATGATAGATATATCCCTTCTTAATCATCTTTAAAGCCTTAAGGTAGGAAATAAACCTACCCTTCGGCACCACCCTATTCCCCTTCCACTTTATAACCGGTTCATCAGGGAACTCGAATCTCATGACTCTCATTCGACAATCAAGTTTAGCAAAGCACGAATAAAGCCAGTCCATTCCTATAATCACATCAAAATCCACCATTCCAAGCTCGATAAGATCGGGCGTGGTAACGCGACCACATATAGTGACAACACAATTCTTATAAACTCGCGTGGCTGTAATAGAATAACCAATTGGAGTCGATACGGAGAACGGCTCATGAAGTTGTTCGGGTTCTATCCCAAAGCTTGAAGCAACTAATGGGGTGACATAAGACAAAGAGGACCCCGGATCAATAAAAGCATAACAATCAATAGCCTGAACGGACAAGATACCTGTAATCACATCTGGAGAAGCCTCTACACTTTGACGACCACTCAAAGCATAAAATCGGCTAGGTCTACCTCTACATCGAGCTCCACCCCTGACTGCACCATGCCCTGCTGGGACTGGAGGACGCACAGATGATGTGGCGACTGAAAAACTGGATGACTGAGAAAATCCCCTACCCATGCCCTGACTGGGCATCCCGCTGGATATGACCTCTCATCCCGTACCTAAAATACACCGGGATATCCAAATAACAAGTCTCTGTATGGAATCTCCCACACTTGGGGCATGGAGCCCTCCCCTGCTGCTGCGATCTCCCTCCCGAACGACCGGACTACTAGGGTCTCCTACTATCTGAACCTGGTCTCATGTGGCTGCTCTGCGGATAAATGTACACATATGGTGGTGCGTTTGCTGAGGACTGAGCATATGACTGGGATGGACCTCTCCCCTGAGTTGGTCATCCTGAGTGACCCACTGATCGGGCCCTGCTACTACTCTCCCTTTTCGCCTGTATCTTCAACTTCCTAAACTCTATGGCTTGAGCGAATCCCACAATCTTCCCATAATTCATATCCAAGTGTAAGACCATTGTAGCAGCCTCATTCACCACCAAAGGACTAAGGCCCTGTACGAATCGCCGAACTCGAGCATCCATGGTCGACACTAACTGAGGAGCATACTTGGACAATCTCACAAACCCCATGTGGTACTTGCAAACACTCATACTGCGCTGCTTGAGGACCTCAAACTCGGTGGAACGGGCTGCCATCGTCTGGGTGGGCAAGAAATGGTCCATAAATGCATCTACAAACTCATCCAATCTAGTCGGAGGTCTTCCCTCCCCACGGGAATCCTCCCACATCTCAAACCACGAATACGCTGCTCCCCTAAACCTGTATGAAGCCAACTCAACTCCCTGTATCTCTGAAGCCTTCATTACTCGAAAGGTCTTGTATATTTCATCAAGGAAATCCTACGGATCGGCCTCTGGGTCTGTGCCTGAAAACTCTGGAGGGGCTAACTGCAGAAACTAGTTGACTCTAGAACTGGAAGAATCTCCCTGTCCGCTGGATGATGCAGGGGCATCATGAGATCTTTGGGCCTGAGCGGCTACTAGTAGGGTCAACATACGGATGTCTCCTCTAAGGTCCCCATCAGGAACCCCGGGACCGAAAGCTGGAACTTCATCAAAATTAGGAATATCGGCAGGAGGGATAGTAGCACCCGCTGCCGTAGCAGGAACAGGAACACTTTGGTCTGGGATAGACGGGCTAGGTAGATTCAAGATCGGGGAGTCACTCTCACCTACAGCATCAGGTACATGATTCCTATCCTCACTCGGGGTGGAATTAGCCCCAAGGCCAAGTCTAGCTCTCTTCTTAGGTGCCATTACTGAAAAATTCGGAACAGAGCACGAGTTAGACATAAATACTTCCACTTTTCACTTCACCGTACGATATAGAATAACAAAGAAGAGGATAATTTCCTAAATGTCCATGCAGCCCCCTACTTATAGATGTGGTCGACAACACACCGATAAGAAGGGCTCTACTAGACACAGCTCTGAGACATCCTAGGACTCTTTTAAAATCTTAGGCTCTGATACCATGTTTGTCACACCCCAAAACCGAGGGACATGACCGGTGACCGACCGGGTAGCCCCAGTCAAGTGGACCTGGGTGCCTTTCTTATCCCACGTGTTACCCCGTATTCTTATTACTCATTAATCAAAGGAAATAGACATTTATAATTAAAATACCTTTTTACAAACATACATAACATATATGGTTACTTAACGAGGTTTACAACTTACATCGCCCAAAATACAAAATATATATTTACATAAGTTCATAACCCACATTTCCTGTCTACAAAGCCTCTAATGATACAAAAGGATGATACAATACTTGCCGGTAACAAGGCTCTGACTATACCTTACATAAATACCAAAACAAAACTCCGGAATAAGAGCAGCATGAGCCATGCAGGGCCCCGAGAGGAAAGGGGCTCACCAATTCAACTGACGGGAAGTGAAGGAATGCTACAGTCGATGGACTGGAGTACCTGCTATGAATCCACCTACAATCATAACATGAATGTAGCGCCCGGCAAAAAGGGACATTAGTACATTTGAATTGTACTGGTATGTATGAACAAACTTTGCCCCAAGTAAACTCAAACCATACACAAGTAACGAGCAGTAATAGAATCAACAATCAAATACACATTAAAGGAACAATCAAGCCAAACAAGTTTACAATCTCTCCTTTTTCCCCTTCAACATTATCACATCACTGATTTCACAATTTCTCATACTTTCATTTCAATAGTGATTTCGATCACTTTCCACCCTTATTACCTCAGCCACCCTTATTACCTCGACCACACTTATCACCACAACTACACCTCATTACTTCGTGTTGTGCCGTGCAACCCGATCCCACCGAACAATCACAATTCACAAACAACAACAACAACAATTCACTAAGAATTTCTATAACCATCAATACCATTTCCATCATATTTAACAGCTCATATGCAATTTAAGTCACAACAGTAATTGCCCATGACAAGCCATATATGTTATTACCACGGCTATTTTGATTGCATCAATTATGATTTCTTTCCATCATTTGTTTCCCAGCTCTTACCACATAAACACATTCACACACACACATTTGGTTTGTTGCCAAATACTTGCACCATTATATCGGGAGACTTAACCATGAACACTCAAAGCATACCAATCACAAGAATTTCACAAATAGTCCACATAGATATCATATACCAAATAGTCGTACACCGAATAAAGTGACTTTAGAAAGGTCAAAGCTAGCCATACATACCTAGATCCGAATTCTCTTTTAAATTATACTTTCAACTCACCAAATAGTCTAGCAACGCCAATCTAGTGCACAAGTTAACACATACATCCTAGGATTGAAGTTCACAATTACTACCCAAACATATTTAGGTTATCAATCCTTCTTTTGCAGACCTCTACTTCTACCTAATTTCCCCTTACTAGGTTTTAGGTTTTAAAAGACATGCATGCACGTTTTAATCCTTTATTTTCAAGAATCAATGTATGAGACTCCCCCTTTATGATTAAACCTGAAAATCAATGAAAAATGGTTGGGGATCTTACCTGCAAGCATGGGGATAAAGACAATTACTTTGAAATTTCCCGGCCCGAGTGACTTTGAAGAATCAAATTGATGAATGCAAGACCTCATTTCTAAAGAACTCTCCCTTCCTATCTCTAGTTTGTTCAGAAAAATCGTTAAAATGAGGGGTTGAGGTATTTTATTAAAAAGGGGATCGGATTTAAAATTTAAGAAAATAGGAGCCTGAGTCAAGTATGTGGTCACACTTTGCGATCACAGAGCGGAAATGCGATCCACAAAATGAACCGCAAAAGCGCTCCAAATATCTGAACATTCTGTTTGGGTTTGCGGCGGAAATGCGGTCCGCATACCCGATTTGTGGTCGCATAACGTACCACATTTTTTACCTCAAATTTGATTGGCACAAGGTCTCACTTTGCGATAGAAATATGGTCCGCATATCGGTTATGCGATCGCATAATGGACCGCATTTTGACCTCAATTATAACCAAATCACTGCTCAATATACAGCAGAAATGCGGTCCGCATACTTGATTTGCGACCGCATTCTGGACCGCAAAATAGCACTTTACTGGAAAACTTTGACTCTTTGATTTTTAAATGCTAAATCAGTACAATGGGTCCGAACTGCGGCTCGCAAGCTCACCCTGAAAAATTTTACACATTCCCAACACATATTCGAAACTTGACACTAAGAGCTACTAGATTTTGAGCACAAATTTTTACGGGGCCTTACACGCACAAAATAGTATTGCGGACTGCATAGAGGCACCGCGGTCCGTAATGAGTGCCCAGGAGCAACACCAACCTAGGGTTCAAGTTTTGTTCATTTTTTAGTCCAAATTTTTACCTAATAATGATTTCCTAGGTGTTGCCTCAGTGTTGTAACTAATTATGCCTAATAAAAACAGGATTAACTAACCTATTCTACTAAATTAAAAGAAAAATAGGCAGAAAAGAAGAAAAACTAAGAGAAAAATGAAAGTCAAAAGAAAATAGCAAAAGTAAATAACTAAAAAGGAATTAAAGTTACCAGAAATGAGATGCACTAATGATTAATCGAGACTAAGCAGTTGAATTTATGTAATTAAAAGAGTGAACAGTATTTTTTGGGCTTTTGAGAGTAAAAATATAGAAAATTGTAAATGGAGGGCCTCAGGTCCTATTTATAGAAAAAGTCCTGGGCCCCAGGTCACCTACCCACCACGGACCGCACAAAATGGCACCGCGGTCTACGTGCTCAGAAACATGAAGCTTTGAGAACGCAACCATTGCGGACCATACAAAATGCTCCGCGGATCGCACAAAATGCAATGTGGATGCTGTTGCAAACTTCAAAGAACTATTTTTTAACATCAATCATCATTGTGGTCCACGCTATTTTTTGCCCCCGCACTAAGGCCTTTGCGGCCGCACAAAATGATAGTGTGTTCCATATTGCAAACTTCAGAGAATGATCAATTTTTCACTTTGGTCCTGCACTACATCAACACATTCCTACAGCATCTCACAACCATTCAGTCCAAAAATAAATCCTATACTATGAAGAAAATCGAAGAAAAATAAAAAGAAAGACACATGGGTTGCCTCCTAAGAAGCGCCTGATTTAGCATCACGGCACGACGCAGGTAACCATCAAATCACTTTAGATGAAGAAGTGCCACCACATGGTTGTCATCAATTTTTCCCAAGTAGTACTTGACCCTGTGCCCATTAACTCTGAAAACCTCCCCATTTTTGTTCTTCAAGTCAAGTGAACCAAATGGAGTCACAAACACCACTTCAAAAAGTCCACTCCATTTTGACTTAAGCTTTCCCGGAAATAGACGTAACCGAGAGTTGAATAAGAGAACCAAATCACCCACTTTTAACTCCTTGCCACAAGCATATTTATCATGAAGATACTTCATCTTATCCTTATACAAGGATGAACTGGAGTAGGCATGGAATTAGAATTTATCAAGTTCATTAAGCTGCTCCACACGAAGATTTGCTGCCACATCCCATTCGAGATTCAGTTTCCTCAAAGTCCACATGGCCTTGTACTCTAACTCAACTAGTATATGGCAAGCTTTCCCAAGCACCAAACGGTACGGAGACATACCAATCGGAGTCTTGTAAGCAGCGTTATACACCCATAGAGAATCATCCAATTTCTTAGACCAATCTGTCCTATTTGCATTGACCGTTTTAGGCAGTATACTCTTGATTTCCCTGTCTGAGACTTCAATTTGGCCACTCGTTATAAGGAGTAGAAACTTTGTGATTGACACCATACTTTACAAGCAAGGTATCAAAAGCTCTACTGCAAAAGTGCGACCCCCCATCACTTATAATTGCACGAGGAGTGCCAAACCTTGTAAAAATGCTCTTTTTGAGAAACGCAACCACACTCCAAGCTTCATTATTGGGCAAAGCCACGGCCTCGACCCACTTTGAAATATAGTCAGCCGCTACTAGAATGTAGGTGTTTCTACATGAGCTTACAAATGGGCCCATGAGATCAGTA
Source organism: Nicotiana glauca (assembly GCA_026770625.1). Lineage (NCBI taxonomy): Eukaryota > Viridiplantae > Streptophyta > Magnoliopsida > Solanales > Solanaceae > Nicotiana > Nicotiana glauca. The sequence goes on from MU766527.1 coordinate 32,979, forward strand.
CCCCACACATAAAAAATATCCACTTCTAAAATGGTGTTAAGAGGCATCTCATATTTTTTCAAAATACCACCCCCTCTTTGACATTTGTCACACCTCTTCACAAGATCACTTGTATCTTTATACAAAGTTAGCCAGTAAAACCCACAACTAAGAACCTTTGAAGTTGTCCTCGCCCCGCCATAATGCCAACCATAGGGAGAGGAATGACAAGCCTCTGAGATACTCAACTGCTTCCCTCAGGGACACACCTCCGGATCACTTCGTCGGTACAAATCTTGAATAAGTACGGCTCTTCCCAATAGAAATCCAAACTATCCCATTTGAGCTTCTTCCTTTGGTTAGAAGAGAGCTCACACTGGATTATACCAGTTACAAGGTAGTTATCAACATCTGCAAACCATGGAATATCATTCATTGACACATAAAGTAGTTGCTCCTCGGGAAATGTATCATTGATCTCTAGGCCATCACACGGCCTCCCTTTCTCCTCCAAGAGGGACAAGTGGTCCGCCACTTGGTTTTCACTACCTTTTCTGTCCACAATTTCCAAATCAAACTGTTGAAGTAACAAGATCCATCACATCAGCCTAGCTTTGGAATCTTTCTTCATCATCAAATACCTAAGAGTTGCATGATCGGTGTGCACTATGACCTTGGCTCCCATGAGATACGACCGAAATTTTTCCACTACAAACACAATAGCCAACAACTCTTTCTCAATTACCGTGTAGTTCCTTTGAGCCTCATTGATTGTCTTACTTGCGTAGTACACCAGATGAAATATTTTGCTCACTCTTTGACCCAAAACTGCCCCAACCGCAACATCACTCGCGTCGCACATGAGCCCAAAAGGCAAGCTCCAGTTGGGTGCGATAATGATAGGGATGGTGGTCAACTTATTCTTGAGAAGTTCAAATGTTTGCATACATCCCTCATCGAACACGAGCTTGACATCATTCTCTAGTAGTTTGCACAAAGGATTCACTACATTCAAAAAGTCCTTGATAAATCTCTGGTAGAACCCCGTATGCCCAAGAAAACTTCTAAATCCCTTGACAGAGGTAGGGGGAGGAAGCCTCGAAATCACCTCTATTTTAGATTTGTACACCTCTATGCCATGCTTTGAAATTTTATGACCGAGCACTATGCCCTCCTCAACCATAAAGTGACATTTTTCCCAATTGAGCACAAGATTGGTGTCTTCGCATCGGGCCAATACCCTATCCAGATTCTTTATGCATTCATCAAATGAGTCACCTATGACACTAAATTAGTTCACGAACACTTCCAAAATATCTTCCACCATATCGGTGAAAATGGCCATCATACACCGTTGGAATGTCGCCAGTGCATTACACAACCCAAAAGGCATCCTCGAAAAAGAAAAGGTGTCATATGGGCAAGTAAGCATGGTCTTCTCCTGATCTTCTGGAGCAATCAAGATTTGGTTGTACCCAGAATATCCATCACAGAAACAGTAGAAGGCACACCATCAGGACGATCAAGCATCTGGTCAAGGAAAGGCAATGGGAAACGATCCTTGCGGGGTTACCTTGTTCAGCTTGCGATAGTCCATGCACACCCTCCATCCGGTAATTGTTTGAGTTGGAATTAGTTCATTTTGAGCATTGGTCACCACGGTCATTCCATCCTTCTTCGGCACACACTGCATCGGCAAAGTCCACGAGCTATCATAGATGGGGTACACAACCCCGGCATCTAACCATTGATCACCTCCTTTTTCACAACTTCTTGCATTACCTCGTTCAACCTCCTTCGATATTCCAAGGAGGGTTTTGCATCATCTTAAAGAATAATCTTGTGCATAAAGAATGCGGGGCTTATTTCCCGAATATCAGCTAAAGTCCATCCAATTGCCTTCTTCTGCTTTTTGAGCACTATCAATGTGGCATCTACCTACATGTTAGTAAGACAAGAGGAAAGAATAACTAGAAAAGTTGAACTAGGGCCTAAGCATTCATACCTGACGTATGGAGGCAACGGCTTCAACTCCAACACCAGAGGTTCCTTGACTAAAGGCTTTATTGGAGAAGTCTTTCAATTTTCAAGATCCAAGGAGAGTTTCCTAGACTCATAAGAATAAGAGCACATTCCATGTAAAGCATTCATGCGATCCACTCGGCCCTCATCATCATTGATATCAAGATTCAACAATACGGCCTCTAGAGAATCATCCACGTTGATCACTGCACTAGTATAATCAACTATCACTGTCATAACAAGAGCCACAAAAGAGCACGCCTCAGAACTGTTGGGCTGCTTTATTGACTTATACACATGAAAGACCACTTTCTCATCACTCACCTAGAAGGTGATTTCCCCTTCTTCCACATCAACTAAGGCCTTCCCCATAACAAATAAAGGTCACCCCAATATGATAAGAACTTCATAATCTACCTCACAAAATCAGCTAGTAAGATAAATTTGTCCACTTGGACAAACACATCATCAATAATATCCAACGGTCTCTTCATCGATCTATTCGCCATTTGCAATCCCATGGAAGTCGGCCTTGGTTGAATACCCAAAGTCTTGAAAATTGAGTAGGGCATCAAGTTGATACTTGCCCCCAAATCACATAGAGCTTTGGCAAGGTCTGCACTCCCAATAGTGCAAGGAATGGTGAAAGCACTGGGATCCTACAACTTCGTAGCCGTTGAATGTACTATAGCACTAACTTGGTGGGTCATCTTGATAGTTTCATAGTCCATGGATCTTTTCTTCGTCACTAATTCTTTTATGAATTTAGCATAGCCAGGAATTTTCTCCAAAGCCTCCACCAAAGGCACATTAATAGATAAGCTTTTCATCATATAAATGAACTTTTTGAATTGATTCTCATTTTTCTGCTTTGCTAGTCTCTGAGGATAAGGTGGAGGTGGCCTAGGCAAAGGTGCCTTGTCTTTTGGCACAACCGGCTCTAGCATGTCTATTACGTTTTCCCCAGATGGGTTCACGTCATTCTGTGTTTCCATCTCGGCATCTTGAATATCAATCCTCACTTTTTCATTCACATTTCATCAATCACATTTTCAAAAACCAAAGGAACTTCATCTTCTTACAACTCAACTTCATCACTCAAAATTTGCTTTTGTTTGGAGGCATTCACATCACCGCCTCGTCCTCTCCTTGTAGTTACCGCCATAATATGATTGTTCCCACCCTTCGGGTTGACTACCATATCACTTGGTAGAGCCCCCTTAGAGAGAGTACTCAAGGACTATGGGATTTGACCTAATTGAACCTCCAAACTTTTAATTGAGGTATTGTGGGAAGACAACTGAGCATCGGAATCCGCAATTGGAAGAACTAGGACCCTGGGATGGAAAAGGTAGTGTATTGCTTGGTTGTTGATACATTGGGGGCCTTTGAAATCCTTGCCCTGATTTCCCCGGTTGTTGTTGTTCCATCCACCCTGGTTGTTGTTTCCACCCCAATTGTTGTTGTTACCCCAGTTTCCTTGATTGTTCCGATTGTTGTTTTGATTTCCCCAATTTGGATTTTGATTACTATTTCCACAATTGTTGTTCCCTTGTTGTTGATTATTGCAATTATTGTTGCCTTGTTGTTGGTTACCCTAATTGCCTTGGGATCTCCATTGTTGATGTTGGTTAGAAGAATTGCCCCTTTGGCGTTGATAGTTGTTCACGTATTGTACCTCTTCATTCTGCCCATCATAACCATCATCTTGGAATCCACCACAATCATTGTCAAATTGATCCGAACTCCCTTAGTTCTGTTGACCTCTTTGTCTTCTATTGTTCACTAGCATGTTGAAACCCTCTATGGAATTCACTTGGTGAGGATTTTGAACTTGTTGCAATTGTGCCTTCGCTAGTTGGTTCATTGTTATTGTCAGTTATGCTATAGCCTGCCCATGGTCATGTAGCTCTTCGTGCAAATGAGTGATTGTGGGGTCACCCTGGGGCACATTGGCTCTACTTTGCCAAGCGGAGGACGTGTCAGCCATCTTGTCAAGAATGGCAAAAGCTTCATCATAAGGCAACTTCATGAGATTACCCCAAGCAAGTTGATTCACTATGCATTGATTTATTGTGTTGATGCCCCAATAGAAGGTCTGTTGTATCATTTCCTCAGTCATATCATTGTTGGGGCATTCCTTCACCATGGTTTTATATCTCTCCTAAATCTCGTATAATAGTTCGATGGGCTCCTGCTTGAAAGCTAAGATCTCATCCCCCAATGTTGCCATGTGCCTCGGTGAGAAAATTTTTGTAATGAACTTATCCGCCAACTCATCCCAAGTAGTGATGGAATGGTTGGAAGTCTCTCAAGTCAATCCAATGCCTTCCCTCTAAGTGAAAATGGAAAGAGTCTCAACCGAAGTGCATCCTCGAACACATTAGTTTGCTTGCTCCCCCAACAGTATCCACGAACCCCTTGAGATTTTTGTAAGCATTCTGAGTGGGAGTACCTGTGAAATACCCTCACTGCTCCAACAATGTTAGCATCATATTAGTAATTTGAAAATTGCCTGCCCGGATCCGGGGCAGGACAATTGCACTAGCATAGCCTTGGTTGGGAAGTATTCGAGGAGCCACTCTTGGAGGTGGCGGAGGAGGGTCTGGAATATTTTTATTTGCATTATCCTGGCAGCCTCTACGTTGTCCTTGAGGTACAAGAGGTACCTCATCATCTCCGACATCATGTACCTCCTCCCCCGCAATCATATTTCCAAGAGGGTCATTGTTGTTTGCTGCCATTTTGTACCTGAAGTTGTGACACACACAAATTACTAACGCCGAAGGAAAGAAGAACAATACACAAAACTATTTAGATAGATAGCCAAAACCGTTAGCTCCCTGGTAACAGTGCCAAAAAGTGATCTAAGCCAACCCTGCACTACTATAAAGTAGCAAGAGTGGTCGAAGCAGCTTTTACCAGAGAAGGTCGGGATCAATTTCCACAAGGAGCTAAAGATGGGAATTGAGTTTCTATCTAAATTGGAGTTGCATAATTGTTCCTAATTACACTTCTAAGCATAGTTTGTTTGATATTACTTCTAAATTTATACTACTAAGATGTTAAATTAAGCTAAGTTAAGCTAAGAGTAAACTATTGAGGGTTGTCTAAATAGTTAAAAGGCACTAGGTGAGTGACTTTCTCCTAGGTGGATACTTGATGGGTTCTTGTGTTTATGGCTAGGTTGTCATATTTGGGGATTACGATATAACCATTGCACGATTCTACTCAATCTATACCTCTCGGTAGTTTGAGTGATTTTTCCCTAATTGACTTTCTCAAGATCTATTGGGTATGATCATTTGTGCAAGCAATTTAGGTTCAAGTGGGATATTACTATCTCTAAGTTTAACCCTTTAATTGATCCTATCAATCTCTTGAGTATGCCCCAATTCCTTGTGTACTAATTTGTATAAACTTAGGTTCTCTTTCTCAAGAAGAGTCCAAGTCAACTAGGCATAAACTAGTGTTTGCAACCACTAATTCAACATTAAAACCATAAATTAGTCCAAATATCAAATACCCATAGACATTCAAACCTTAAAATATAAGACCCATCAATTACCTACACTAGGGTTGAACCACAACCCTAGCTAATGGGTCTAGCTACTTATGATAATAGAAGAAAATAAAGAAATAGATGAAGAAAAATCCATAATATTTAATTACTAACTAAAACTTGAAGATTCAATGATAAAATTATTGTAAAATTACTCAAAATGGTAAAGGACACTATTCACGAGCGCAACTCTGCTTAAAATTACAACTGATGACCTAAAAGAAACTATTTATACTAGGACAAATTTTCTAGACAAAAATACCCCTACGGGGGTAGTGCAGACCGACCAAATCGAGTGCGGCCGCACTGAGGCTCTTGGCTTAAACTTATGCTCTCTGAACTCGGCCACCGCGGGCTGCGCAAAATGCCCCGCGGTCGTGGTGGTTTCTATTGCGGTCCGCAGAAAATGGACCGCGGATCGCATTGGCAATGTTTCCCCAACTTTGCAACTCTATGAACTCCAGCTTTGCGGACCGCACAAAATCGAATGCGGCCTCAATTAAGCCAATGCAGTCCGTACAAAATCGAGTGCGGCCGCAATGAAGCCAATGCGGTCCGCACAAAATTCTTTGCGGTCGCATTGCTTGAATTCCTGAAATGATCACCTCTCTGAACCTCCTCTTTGCAGACCGCACAAAATCGAGTGTGGCCGCATTGGTCTTGTTACACTATGCTTGTACTTGTCTTGGTACTTGTGCATGTTTCACTTATTTTTTAGCTGATTTTGACGAATTGTCACCTTGTTGACCAAATCCTACAATCAAGTACAACATGTAAGCCTTTGGGACTATTTTGTACACATTTCTAATCAAAACTCAAGCAAGAAGGAGTGTAAAATGCATCATAATACCTAGTTATCACTGTATCTAGCTGCTTGCATTATTAGCTTCTTGGCTTCCTTTTTATCGCCTGGGAGTGTGTCGTCATGCAAGTATGTGATAATACCATTGCGCAAGTTCCAAGTCAAGTTAATGGTTCTTACCTCGACTTGGTCTAGTGATGAGTTGAGGAGAAGGATCATTTTTTCTCTCCTATTGTGATGCTTTTGGTGGCTGTGACTAGTTTAGTGAGGTCATCTGTCTCGATGTTCTGTGCTCGTGGAATTTGGTCGAGCTGACATTCGTCGAACTTAGGCAGAAGCTTGCAGATTTTTGTTTAGTATTTTTGCAATCTTTGTTCCTTGATTTGGAAAGTCCTTGTGACTTGGTTGACTACAAGCTAAGAATCAAACCGTAGTTTTAACTGTTTTGCCCCATACTTGAGCTCTAGTCTCAAACCTGTAATGACAGCCTCGTACTCGGCCTCGTTGTTATTCATGTCCGGGCACCTTATAGACTGGCAAATTACTTCGCATGTTGGTACTTCGAGTACGAGTCCTAGTCCGGACCCCGACGCGTTGGATATGTTGTCGGTGTATAGGACCCAAAGGTCTTGTGTTTGGGCGAAAGTTTGGAAGTTTGACTTCAGGCATTATTTTTGCACTGAAATGGGCCACTAAATCAGCGAGCACTTGTGACTTTATCGCCGTTCGTGACTGGTACATGATATCGTGCTCGCTGAGCTCGATGGCCCATTTAGCCAACCTACGTATATTCTTTTTGTTTGGCGTGTCAAGAATTATGTCATGCGTATGTCTACACAATTCACAACACTTTATTATTTAATAAAGTTTGGTCAAAGTTGTGCGAACGCGTACCTTGATTTATTTTGAAAAATCGTAATTATGTCACGCGAACGTTTACACAATCATAATGATAGATTAAGTCGCGCCTGAAGAATTTTCTATGAATATTCATTTTTAAAATCAACAGAATAAGGCATCCAACACATAACACCCAAACCACTTAAAGAAGACGAAAAGTAAAGTAAAATACTAGGAGTAGTAGAATAGGGAAATGTGAATTAAAAGCAATAAAAAAGAAACATCTAAAGGCTATTGCACCCCACCCAATTGTAACTTCTCAAATGTATCATGTGAACCTTTCATTGAGTGAGTTTAAACTGCCTCCTTTTATATCCTAAAGACCAAAACTAATTAGGTGACTCAAATTCACCACAATAGGTATCTAAACAAATCAATCAAAACAGCAAGATGGCATGGCAATTTAGTGCCCCGGATAGCTAGTAACATTCAAGCACGTAAAAATAACTAAATGATAGCAGGCACTTAGAAGCAATAAACAGGACCTCAAAACCAACACATATTTTAAAGGACTAGAGAATTTCTTTAACCAAACACTACAAAAGAACTTTTAAAAGAACAACTATAGAATAAAAGTCACGTTGGGCACTCATCTTTAAGAGCTTTAAACCTTTTGACAAGAGCAAATACTCCAACATTTACACACGAGAAACAAAGCCAGATTAAGCCAAAAAAATGGATGAAATGGGCTCCATGGCACTTTTGAGTTAGACTCTAAATTCCAACGATCATTTATCAATTTTCAAGAAAAACACAAATTACTCATCATACTTAAGCTTTAATGAGACCAAATATTAAAGAGACGGAGATGAACCTTTTTGTGAAGATTTCAACAATCACAGTTACAATCTACTGATTTCCAAAGCTAGCAATGCTAGCTTTTCTAGAACCACAAATTCGGAACCGCGAATAAAATCTCGAACTCCGACTTCTCACTAATTAACTTAACTAAACAGTTTTCCAAATGAATATTTACTCAAGAAGAACAATGCTCTTTCTTCTTCTCCTTACTCAATCCTCTTTCTCCTTTCCTCCCCTCCCTTCTGTTCCAAGATGTCAATTATATATAAATGTCTGTGGATTGTAGTAATTGATGTGAGGGAAGTAGTGCTGAGTGGGGGAAGTGGGGAAAGGGACGTGAGGAAGAGGGGAGTTTAGCGAAAAAAACGGGAAGTTAGGGGATTGGGGACGTGAGTGTTTAGGTAGTTTTTTGGAGAAATCTTTTAAATTTTTTTTTTTTACAAATTTTTTGTTCTTTTTGTTATTGACTCTCTCTCTCTCTCTCTCTCTCTCTCTCTCTATATATATATATATAT
>MU766527.1:49261-62003 GCA_026770625.1 Nicotiana glauca
ACCCCCACCCCTAAGTAGAAATATTATTAAGAGTACTTTCTTTTTATGTTGTAGATATAGTGCTTTCTTTTTTATTTTAACAAAATAAGTATTTTTTTATGATGTAAAAAAAAATATTTTCTTTCATCTCAACAAAAAAAGTACTTTGTTTTCATGATGTAGAATAGTTATTTTTTTTCATTTCAATAAAATGATGTAATAAAAAAATATTTTCTTTCATTTTAACAAAATGTGAATTTTCTTTTCATGCTGTAGAAAAAGTATTTTCTTTCATTTCAACAAAATAAGTATTTTCTTTTCATAATATAAAAAAAGTAGTTTTTTTTTCAACAAAAAAATATTTCTTTTTAGTTATGTAACACATATTTCAACTTTGTTTTTGCGTGAAAAAGTAAAGTAGCACATTAGTTCATCTGGATTTGTATAAATTTTTAAAAGAATAATTAGATTCTTAAAGAAAATAGAGTCCTGAAAATGTTAGATATTTTGGATGAGGGAGGGGGAGAGCACAAGAAACATGGGAATTTGGGAGAAAAGGGGCGAGGAGAGTGGCATAAAAAATTATTTTTCAAAAAAATATTTTCTACTCTCTATCCAAACACTAGGGAAAAAGTTTTTAATTCACTAACCAAACAAGGAAAAATAAACCACTCATGTTCCATGAAAAATATTTTCCTTCGTACCAAACACTCCCTATTTCATACTTAATAATCTAGTTTTCAAGTGGATTGTTATTGAACTTATTCGTTCTTTAGTTTTCTTGTATATTTTAATTTGGAGATAAGTTGTCATTAAAGAAGTGATATTCTCATTGAAGGGCCGCAAATAAAAGACTGAAAAAGCAATGGATTTTATATTGAGAGATTTTCATTCCTATACCATATTTCATACTATATTATCAAAAATGTTTATAATACCTATATTATACCTTTAGTCCATATTTTTTTTTCATTCTATGTTCCAAAGTCCTACCACCCGTTAATCACCCCAAAAAGGAAGGAATATATCTAGTTTTTTTGTGGGTTAAAGTGGAAACATGGCATAGTGGGGGTAGGCTTTAATTATGGATATTAAAGTGAAAAGGACAAAAATAAAAGTGGGTCTTCTACAATTCAAGAAAGAAAATATTGGAAGTGAATGATTCTGCTGCCCAACACCATTTTCTGAAACGGAACCACGGATTTCGTTAAGCTACATTTCCTACAATTAGAATGAACAAAAGGGAAGAAGAGCTTCAAGAAAGTTCTATATTCATCAACAACAAATTGAAGCTGAATTTCTGTTCTTCATCATAACAGCTATATCAATCAAAAAATTACGAAAGTTCACTTGAATAACAAGTTAGAAACAGCCACGGAATCATGTCTAAAATCGCAGTCATGCTACAATTCAAGGGGATATGGGATGAATACGGCAGATATAAAGATTTTGAAGTTGATGCCATTGTAATATATGAGAATGCAACGTACGGTAAACTGATATTTTAGACATGATTCCTAGTTGTAGAAACTTTGTAGATTAATTGTAGTTAATATTATCTACACTCTACTTGTTGTAGTTATTTTTTAGTCATGTAGATTAGTGGTCTTAAATTTTTGTGGAAATTATAGTTGCTACTATCTACAGTGTATAAATGTACCTATTTTATAGTCATATGGATCAGTTGTCGTAATTTCATAGATTAATTGTAGTAGATATTATTATACAGTTTATTTCTTGGAGTTTTTTTGTAGTCATTCACATTAGTGGCCTTAAATTTGTGTATAAATTGTAGTTGAGATTATATACAATTTATAAATGTACCTATTTTGTAGTCATGAAGATCACTTGTCTTAATTTTGTAGATTAATTGTAGTTGCTAAAATATACAGTTTACAAATGTAGTTATTTTGTAGTGATTCTGTAGTTCTAGCTGTGGTTTTTGAAGAATTATGTAGCTATTGTGATGAATAATGCTTATTTTTTTATGCAGTTCACTAACGTGAAATAATTTTTATTTTGTGCAGAATGACAATTATTTTTCCCCACATAATATTGATTACGGGGTGCTTAGATTCCACACTTTTTGTGATCCTAGCATTCCTAGCCAAATAAAATAGTTATTGACTCCAATGCTTTAACTCTTTTTAAAAACACTTGTTTTGGTTACTTACTTTCTCTCCTACCGATTTGCATGCAAAACCAATCTATTCATCTTCTCATGAAATACGAACTGTCTCACTCTAGCGATTTATTTTTTTTTCAGTCATTGATAATAGGTGAATTAGACTATAATTAGACCCTAAAGAACCGTATTTTTGTATAGCTTTATTGTAAAAATTGATAATAAAATACTCTGATTAGTGCTTTTCATGCTTTGCAGGCTATATCCAACGAAAGAAGTCGATGGAGCATGTTTAGGATTAATTACGGAGAAAAGGAGGCCAATCAAATAATGCCCAAAAAATGCACCAAGTGAAAAGTCAAACGCAGTGCTGAATCTGGCTTGCCGCGGTCAGACCGTAACCGTGGCAGGACCGCGGCAGAGTAGAACTGCAGATTCAGAGAACTCAATTGGCCGTGGTTCCGGCATAACCGCGGTGGGACCGCGGCAGAACGCGAAATAGCCAGGGACAAAAGTGTTAAGTCGAAAAAACTTGGTGTAAAACCCTTATAAAAAGCAGGATTTTGGCCGCATTAGGTCAGATTTGGTTTAGAGAGTACCTTGGGCAAGAAACACAAGTGTGAGAGATCACCCAAAATATCATAGTTCTTTATTTTTTATTTTTCTTGCAATTTTACATGATGAATATTTTCGTATTTTATCTTCAAGTTGTTATGAGTAGCTAAATACTTTAGTATACGGTATTGATGGAAACTATTGAAAGATGAACTTCTTGATTACATTCATATAGTTTTCCTGTTAACCTCTATTTGTTCAATTACGTGTTTATTATAGTTAATTGACAGGATCCTCAATTAGTTGTGCCTATTTAGTGTGCATAACTCGGGAGAGAGTGCATATTTAGATAATTATTGAACAACACCACTCCCAAAGCATAAGAGGAATCTATAATTGCGGGTTTAAAAGGGGAATTATGGATAACGAAGCCTTGGGTGTGATCTAAAGAGAACTGTAATAAATAAAGCCAGCTAGCGTAGCTCGGGAGAGTGCGTCTAGTAAATTATCGCAATTACTCGAGAGACATTTACGGTAAAGAGAGTGTTCATAATTGATAGAGATATTTTGGTAAGTCTATATGAAACATACCCGGAAGGAATTCCATCAATAGGGGAAATCACTACCTTAGAACCTTCTCATTATTATTTACAGCCCAACATATTTAGTTTACAGCTGTTAATTATTTACTTTCAATCTTAGTTAGTAGAAATACCATCAAATATTATTTACAAAGTTTGGGAAATTGATTATAAAGGATTTAGTGGTTCTGACAAAGGTAATTGATAGGTTAATTCTCTGTGAAATTCGACTCCGAACTTGTAAACCAGATTATATTTCCAACAGCCGCATTGTCCTTTCTAGAAGACATAATTGGGCGTGATCAAATTTGGACATCGTTGCCGGGGAAATTAACGGTGTTATCAATTACAATTGAAAGAAGCACAAAAATTCTTAGTGTAGTCAGTTTTCTCTACACCCAATTTTATATTGAAATTTTAATATTTGTTGACTTGGTTGCACAGGTGCGTGCCTAGAAACTCATTGAGATCTGGTGAAGTATTAGAAGCATTATCAAATCCCGAAAAAATTTTCAGGGCTTTGAATCGGGCCAACCGACAAAACAAATAACAACCAACAACTGCACAATTCGAAACAATCATGGGAGATAACCAGGAAAACCCAGCAGCAACAATAGCGCCAGTACAAGAGGTTATTCTCTATGACTGGGCACGGCCCACAGTTGAGAATCTATCCAAAGCAATAGTAGTCCCGCAGATACAGGCTGAGTCATTCCAAATCATGAATAACATGATGCACTTGTTGCAGAATAAGGGACTATTTTCGGGGTCACAAGTTGAAGATCCTCAGTAACACTTAAAGAATTTCCTATCTATCTGCAAAACCCGAAGGCAACCCAATTTAACTCCGGAAGCAATCAAACTGCTATTGTTTCCATTCTCAGTGACAGAAGCTGCCCAGACTTGGCTGAATTCACACCCCATAAATTCTATAGCAACATGGGATGAACTAGTCAAGTAATTTTACAACAAGTTCCATCTACCCAATAAAACTGCTCAACGAATTAATGAGATTTTGAGCTTTAAACAGAGACCTATGGAGACTTTGTATGAAACATGGGAGCGTTTTAAAGGGATGTTGGTCATATGTCCACACCATGGTGTTCCAGATCTAATGTTAGGGCATCGGTTCTACATGGGACTGTCAGATAGCGTAAAGAACATTGTTGATACTTCAGCTTGTGGGGCATTCTTGAGTAAAACATGGAGAGAGGGCCAGAGTCTGCTTGACAAGATGGCATAGAATTCGGGCTGTGTAACCAGAGGTGCACCCATCACTCTAGTGGTGCACTCGGTGCCTTTAGATCCATCCAATTCTATGGCTGAAAACATGGCCACCTTATTGACACAGATGAGCATACTCACCAAAAAGGTGGATGAGTCAGGGCAGAAATAGCAGGTACATATTGTTGATACTACTAATGGGGGCTTGTGCGCATCTTGCATTAGTCAGCTAGTTGGTAATCAGTGGAATGCAGAACACGATCATCATCACTACCCTGAAGACATGAACTATGTGTCTAATTATGGCGGCCAGAGACAGGGTGGTCAGAATTGGGGTCAACAAAATTAGCAGTACAGGCCAGCACAACCATAGTTTAACACCAGGAATATGGGAGGTATGAGACCCCCCAACAATATGCCACCTTACCTACGACTACAGGGATACAATAATCAGAATCAGCAGCAGGGGTACCACCCACCTCAGCAACAACATGATGGAAGGCAGGAAGATGGGGTTGCTAGACATGAAGCAATGACGCAACAGGTTATTGGGTCTAATGCAAAAATTAATGAGAGAGTCGATGCACATGATGTAGCAATAAAAAATATCGAAGTACAGGTGGGCTAGATTTTGATGTCCCTGAACAATCATCCTCAAGGGACACTACCTGCAGACACTCAGATAAATCCAAAAGATCAGGGACCGAAGCAGCTGATGGCAGTGAGTCTATGTAATGGAAGAGATCTGGATGAAGTGCAAGAAAGGGCTTGAGAATTTAGATAGGCTGAGACACTCATACCAGTGCCCATCGAGCTGGATGAATCAACGGAACTGACAGAGGTGACAGTCCAGCAGGCTCAAGAAGAAATTGCATTCAGAATGAGACCGAGAAAGAAGCTGAAAAGGTCCAGGAGTTAGTAGTTGATGTAGCAGTTGATAAAGATCAGTCCCAAGTGATTGGGAAAAAGAGACCACCTGCACCCTTCTCCCAGAGGCTGGCTAAGTACAAAAAGGAGAAGAAATACAAGAAGTTCTTTGGCATGCTGAAGCAAATCCAGGTAAATATACCATTGATTGAAGCTTTGAAGGAGATGTCTGGGTATGCGAAAATGATGAAGGACTTGATGTCCTGAAAGTTTGATTTTCAAGACTTGGCCACAGTTACTCTTACTTAGACCTGTAGTGCAGTGATGACTAGACCAATTGCAAAAAAGCTGTCTGATCCAGGGAGCTTTACAATTCCATGCACTATTGGTAATTTTGCTTTTGCTAAGGCACTGTGTGATCTAGGGGCTAGCATCAATCTTATGCCCCTAGCAATTTATAAAAGGTTGGGTATTGAAAGAGCTAGACCCACCTCTATGTTGTTGCAGTTGGCTGACAAGACTGTGAAATGAACGTCTAGAATTCTAGACGATGTGCTGATTCATGTAGGGAAATTTGTGTTCCCTGCAGACTTTGTGATCCTCGACTGTAAGGTGGATGAAGAGATTCCCATAATCTTGGGAAGACCGTTCCTGGCCACGGGGAGATCTCTAATTGATTGTGAGATTGGGGAGCTCAAGATGAGACTAAAAGATGAAGAAATAACATTCAATGTGCAGAAATCTATGAGGCGACCAAGTGAATTTGTCAATTGCTCTCTAATTGATGCCATGGATGTGATTGTAGAGACTGATAATGAAAGGCTAATTATCGAGGACCCCCTTGCTGTATGTCTAATGAATTTGGATGAGGTAAATGGAGAGGATATGGCGGAATGGGTGTTGGCATTAGAGGGTAGAGGGTTCTGGGATAGAACCCTAGAGTTTGAGCCCTTGCACTTGGAAAATCGAGAAACTCCTCCAGCTAAGCCATCCATAGAAGAACCACCAAAGCTGGAATTAAAACTATTGCCCGCCCATCTTAGGTATGAATTTCTTGGACCTAACTCCACATTACATGTTATTATCTCATCTAGTTTGTTATATGTGTAGGCTCAACAACTATTGCAGGTATTTAAGGAGTGCAAGACTGCCATTGGGTGGACCATGGCAGACATAAAGGGGATCAGCCCCGCTTACTGTATGCATAAAATTCTACTGGAAGAGGGACACAAACCTTCCAAGGAACACCAAAGAATGTTGAACCCCAATATGAAGGAAGTGGTGAAGAAAGAAGTAATCAAGTGGTTAGATACGGGAATCATTTTCCCAATTTCTGACAGTAGCTGGGTTAGCCCAGTTCAATGTGTTCCTAAAAAGGGTGGCATGACGGTAGTCAAGAATGATAAGAATGAATTGATCTCTACAAGAATTGTCACGGGCTGGAGAATTTGCATGGAATATCGAAAGTTAAATCTAGTCACCCGGAAAGACCACTTCCCACTTCCCTTCATTGATCAGATGTTAGGCAGATTGGCAGGGAGGTCACATTTCTGTTTTCTGGATGGGTACTCCAAGTACAATCAAATCTCCATTGCACCGGAGGACAGAGAGAAGACCTCTTTTACTTGCCCGTATGGCATTTATGCATTTCGGAGGATGCCTTTTGGCCTATGCAATGCACCCGTCATGTTCCAACGGTGCATGATGGCCATATTCACTGACATGGTAGAGGATATAATAGAGGTGTTCATGGATGACTTCTCAGTGGTGGGGAACTCATTTGATGAGTGCTTGATAAATCTACTCGTGTGCTGAAGTGGTGTATTGAGACTAATCTGGTTCTAAAAAAAAGTGCCATTTTATGGTACAAGAGGGCATAGTCTTGGGACACCGGGTGTCAAGCAAAGGAATTGAGGTGGATCGTGCCAAGGAAGATGTGATAGCAAAGCTACCCATTCCAACTTTGGTCAAAGCAATCAGAAGCTTCCTCGGGCATGCCGATTTCTATCGGCGATTCATAAAGGATTTTTCAAAGATCGCCAACCCTCTCTATAAGTTGTTAGAAAAAGATCACCCCTTTTGTGTTCTAATGATTGCAGGGTCATATTTGAGGAGCTGAAAAAGAGGTTAGTCATAGCACCTATCATAGTCGCCCCCGACTGGGAGCAACCGTTCGAACTCATATGTGACGCTAGTGACTACACAGTGGGGGCAGTGCTGGGACATCGAAAAGACAAACTGATGTATCCAATATACTATGCTAGCAGAAAGCTGAGTGGAGCCCAGCTAAATTACACTGTGACTGAGAAGGAGATGTTGGCCGTGGTGTTTGCTTTCGACAAGTTCCGATCATATCTGATTGGTTCCAAGGTAATTATATATACTGACCATGCAGCTCTCAAGTATCTAATTGAGAAAAAGGAGTCTAAGTCGCGTCTGATTCGTTGGGTGTTGTTGTTGCAAGAATTCGACCTCAAAATTCATGACTGTAAGGGCACAGAAAATCAAGTCGCTGATCATCTATCACGACTTGAAGGAGCTGAAAAAGCAATCGAGGTCAAAGAGATCCTGGAAACCTTTCCAGACTAGCATTTGCTCACTACTAATCTTGAGGAAGCACCATGGCATGCAGACTTTGCTAATTACCTGGCCAGTGGTATAGTTCCTCACGACCTTTCATTTGTCACAAGAAAAACGTTTTATCATGATAGTCGCATGTATTATTGGGACGAGCCTTATCTGTTTAGAATATGTGTTGACAATATGATCCAGAGGTGTGTCCCCGAGATAGAACAATCTTCTATTTTGCAGGCTTGTCACGCATCAGCATATGGAGGACATTTTGGAGGGGTCAGGACAACTATGAAAGTGCTTGAGGCTGGATTCTTTTGGCCAATAGTGTTTAGAGACGCGCACCTATGGGTGAAGGGCTGCAATGAATTTCAGTGGATCGGGAACACTTCCCGTCACCACGAGATGCCCTTGAACCCAATTCAAGAGGTGGAAGTGTTTGATGTCTGGGGGATTGACTTCATGGGCCCCTTTGTAATCTCATTTGACAATAAATACATACCGGTTGTTGTGGACTACGTGTCCAAGTGGGTAAAAGCTACTGCGTTACCCACTAATGATGCAAGAGTAGTGGTGGGATTCCTGAAGAAGAATATATTCACCCGATTTGGGACACCACGAGCGATTATCAGCGACGGAGGCTCTCACTTCTGTAATAGAGCCTTTGAAAAGTTGCTTGACAAGTATGACGTGCGACACAAGGTTGCTACTCCGTATCACCCGCAAACTAGTGGGCAGGTGGAAGTGTCCAACAGAGAGATCAAGAGTGTTTTGACCAAGACTGTGAACACCACAAGAACTAATTGGGAGAGGAAGCTAGATGATGCACTCTGGCCTACAGGACCGCGTTTAAAACACCAATTGTTATGTCACCGTATAAGTTGGCATTTGGAAATGCCTTTCACCTTCCAGTTGAACTTGAACATAAAGCGTGGTAGGCATTGAAGCAGATGAACTTAGATATTGAAGCTACATGCACAACTAGAATCACTGAGTTGCATGAGCTTGACGAGTTCAGACATCTTGCTTTTGAGAGCTCAAGATTGTACAAGGAAAGAATGAAGAGGTTACACGACCAGAATATTGTTGAGCGACATTTCAAATCCGAGGACATGGTATTGATCTATAACTCAAGATTGCGGTTGTTCCCTGGTAAGCTTAAGTCAAGATGGTCTGGACCGTTTCGAGTGGTTGAAGTACTCCCTTCAAGTGCTGTAGAGATCGCCGCTGAGAAAGACTCTCATACATTTAGAGTCAATGGACAGAGATTAAAACTATATCTGGGCATGAACGAACCAAAGGAAGGGTCTGAGATCCACCTGACTGAACCTCGGAGGTCGAGCGAGCCTTAAATATGCTCACGTGTATCGTGCTGCGATGTTAAATCAGGCGTTACGTGGGAGGCAACCCACGAATGTGTTGTCAGTGTAGTTTGTAATATCTTAAAAAAATAGAAGTTGAGTGAATCTTGCGCTCGTGTTGCGTTGTGCCGCGACGTTAAATCGTGTGGTTCATGGGAGGCAACCCACGATAGTAGAATTTCTAACATGTTGTATATATGCAGGTTAGTGTGGAGGTCGTTGCATCACGAACCTGGACATACCATGGGTAAGGTAGGCCTTAAAAGAGGTAAAAATAGTGCCTAAGGGGCATAATAATGAACAGAACCCCGGCAATAGGCAGCCAGTAACTGGTCCACCGCGGTCGCGGCGTAACCGCGGTGGAGACCCCTCTCTGAAGTTATCCCACTGTGGTCGCGGCATAACCGCGGTAGGACCACGGTGGAGGCCCCTCTCTAAAGTTTTCTACCGCGATCGCGGCGTAACCGCGGCAAGACCGCTGTGGACCAAAACGGGCCCAGGTACGTGCAGCAGAAATTATTTTTTTTATTTTCTTTCCCCTCCCCCCTAATTATCCTACCCTACCCATAACCCCAACCACACTTATTTCAACCGACACCCCCCCCCCCCTTCTATTCTTTCTATCTCTTCTCTCTATCTTCTCTCCAAACTCTCTCAATTTCTCCATTATTTTTCTTCTTCTTCTTCCCAAATTCTCTCTTCTTCTCCATTTTTCTTTCTTCTTACTTCTTCTTCTCACCAAAACCTACTCTTTCTTCCCATAAACCAAAAAAAACCCTCATTACTCCTTCTTCTTACCCCCATCCCATCCAAACCCTACCCATCTACAAACTACCCCCAAAAATGCCCCACCCCCCTCCCAAAGTTTGTCTTTTCTTTTCTTTCTTAAGACTCCGCGGTAAAACTCAAATAATTGTTCTACTTTTCCTTATGTTATATGTATTTTGCAGTATGTTGTGATTCTTGTAGATAATTCTTGATTTTGGTTGCAATGGGGTTTTAGACTCCAAGTTGGTGTTGTAGTTGGTGTTTGGGGTTGTTTTGTATAAGTGTAGGGTGTATTTCTAGTTGCTAATTTGTGTATGGGGTGGGTGGTGGTAGCATTTAATTGTATGTATTGATGAAAGCTTGTGGTGGAGTTTTATAGGGCGAAATTGTATCATTGATAAGTGATGTGGGGACAATAGTGGATGTTGTCCACTTTGGGTAAATGTTTTGTGCCAGCGGGTGGTAAAGTCTGAGTATCCATCCGACTGGCATATGTTTGGTTGACCCTGATTGTTTTAATGAACTGATTGCAGGCACGATGGCACGTAAGAAGTGAAGAACTCAGAGAGTACTTCCGACGTGCCCACTTATGATGCCACCCAGTTCACGTCTGAGTAGGCCCAGGATAGGTTTCATGCGAAAGCTACTAAGAACTGTGTCCCGGAGATTGGTATTGACAGGGCCTCCCTCCGTGCTGAAAAGCCGGATATGTATAAAGAAATTCGTCGGAGGGGGATGGAGTACTTATTCGATGAACCTGACACGACAAACTCAATAATAGTCCGGGATTTCTACGCGAACTACTCGGAACATATGTGTCGTTCGGTGGTGGTGCGGGGAAAAGTAGTAGATGCCTCAGTCCATAAAATTTGCCAGGTCCTGCAGTTTCCCCCATTCACTCGTGACAATGATTATTACCACAATTCTCCAGGGGTTGATTGGGGCACTCTGACTGACTCCATATGCTCAGGGGGGAAGGCCAATTTGGATTCAGGAGAACATGACCCTGCATTCCAAGTCATTCATCTGGAAGCTAAGTGTTGGTTCACTATGATTTGTAGCAGATTGTTGCCCAGAGCAACACAACAGATGTGAACAGCTTGCAGACTTTATTGGTTTGGTGCTTTGTGACCAGGAAGGTGTAAGGACCCGTAAATAATTTTTGGTCTCAAAACTTAGTAACACGTGGTGTCGACTTCGAATATGTGTTAGGAATGGGTAGAAAGCTCGCCGCGGTTCGGACCCTTGGTAGTAATCTAAGCTCTTAAAAATTAAAAGAATCAATTTTCCAGAAAATTTTCATTTTGCGTTCCAGAATGCAGTCGCATATCAGCTATGCGGACCGCATTTCTGCCGCAGAGTGAAGCAGAAGAATTGTCAAAATTAAAGTTGAAAATGCGGTCCATTATGTGACCGCATAATCTATATAAGGACCGCATTCCTGCCGCATAGTTAATCAGAGAGTAAGTATAAGCTGATGTTATAAATGCGGTCCATTATGCGACCGCATAATCAGAATGCGGACCGCATTTCCACCGCATACACAGGCAGAGATGTTCAGTGATTGGGGTCAGTTCAGCGGTCCAATATGCGAACCGTATTCCAATTCGACGATCGCATAGTGCGACCGCAGATCTTGCTCGGGCTTCTATTTTCTAAAATTTAAAACCCGACCCCTTCTCTAATAAAACACCCTAACCCCTCATTTTAACCATTTTTTCTGAGCAAAAACAAGAGAGAGGGAGGAGGGGTTCTTGAGAGAAAAGTTCATCTTCTTCAAAATTATTCCTCAAAGTATCTGGTCCGGGAAATTTTAAAGCAAGTGTCTTCATCTCCATTTCTACAGGTAAAATTCCTACCCCATTTTCATGGACTTTCAGATTTATTGAGGGGGGCGGGGGGAAGTCTCATGCATTAGTTCTTGATAATATTGGTTGAAACACTCATGCATGTTTATTAAAACCTAAAATCTAGTAAGAGTAGTTGGGAGGAAGTAAAGAATTTGTGTAAAGAAGGGTTGATAACCTAAATAAACTCGGACAGTAATTGTAAATTTCAAATTCTAAGGTGCATGTGTTAATTTGTGAACTAGATTGACGTGGCTAGATTGCTTGGTGATTGATAATAGGAGTTTAAAAAGGGAATTTGACTCCAGGTATGTATGGCTAACCTTGAATTTGTAAAATCGCCTTATTGGTGTTCAAATGTTTGGTATGTGACATTCACGTGGGTAAATTGTGAAATTCGTGTGATTTGCATGGTTGTGATTATGATATGTGGCATTAGATGAAAAACAAATGACGTAAGGAAATTGTAAGTGATGCAACTGAAATAATTGTGATATTAACATCTATGGCTTATTGTGGGCAAGTATTGTTGTAACGTAAAACACTTGTGAATTATGGAATATGACGGAAATAGCATTGACGGTTATGGAAAAACTTGTAAATTATTGTTGCTACTCCCTAAGAAGTATTGTTGTGATCTTTGTGAATTGTTCATTGTTGTTGTGATTGTTTGTGAATTGAACTATACGGTGGGATCGGGCTGCGCGCCGCAACACGAAGTAATAAGGTACGGGTTGTGGTGATAAGGGCGGCCGAGGTAATAAGGGTGACCGAGGTAATAAGGGTGGAAAGTGATCGAAATCACTGTTGAAATGAAAATATGAGCAAAAATGTGACATCTATTGATGTGGAAATGTGGAAGGG
>MU766527.1:72825-88342 GCA_026770625.1 Nicotiana glauca
ATAAGCATAAAAACTCCTAGATAAGTGGTGGCTCTTGATACAAGAGTGCTTAAAGAAGAATGGGATAGTTACATTGATGTGAAGGTGGAATTTTGGGGTGACGTAAGGATGAGGTTTAATTGAGAAAATGTATGTATTAAAGTGCTTAGGGAGGTGTAGTCACTCTTATATCTAAATGTATCCTACCCTTCCCGTAGCCTACATTACAAAAAAATAAAGTCCTATTGATCTTAGACTGAACAATTAGATTAGTAGAGTATTACACTAAAGGCAAGCTTATGGTGTATCTGTGTGGCATATGAAGGTTCTTTGCTGAGAGTGAGTGTATTCGCTTATTCTATAGTTCCTTGTTGTTTGATTTCATGTGTGTGGAACTTCTATCAAAAATGCGATGTGAGGGCATTTAACTCAAGAAGAAAAAGCAAGTCTTCACTTCTGTTAGAGTACATAGAGTAAGCATGAGTGTTGCATGGCATTAGAGTCTTCATTTGAGGTGTGGCTGTTGCACTACTTAGGTTGTTCTTTCATAATAGTAGGTGTGACATAAAAAGGGTAATGCATCTAATGAATAGGCCTAAAAGTGTGGTTCAACTTGCTCGAGGATGAGCAAAGATTTAAGTGTGGGGTGTTGATAATAGGTGAATTAGACTATAATTAGACCTTAAAGAACCACATTTTTGTATAGATTTGTTGTAAAAAGTGATGACCAAATACTCTGATTTGTGCTTTTCATGCTTTGAAGGATATATCCAATAAAAGAAGTCGATGGAGCATGTTTGGGATCAATTACGGAGAAAAGGAGGCCAATCAAACAATGCCCAAGAAATGCATAAAGTGAAAAGTCAAACGCAGTGCTGAGTTTGGCCTGTCGCGGTCAAACCGTAACCGCGGCAGGACTGCGGCAGAGTAGAGCTATAGATTCAGAGAACCCAGTTGGCCGCGGTCCCGCCGTAACCGTGGTGGGACCGCGACAGAACGTGAAATAGCCAGGAACAAAATTGTCAAGTCGGGGAAACTTGGTATAAAACCCTTATGAAAAGTAGGATTTTGGCCACATTAGGTCAGATTTGGTTTAGAGAGTACTTTGGGCAAGAAACATAAGTGTGAGAGATCACCCAAAACATCATAGTTCTTTATTTCTTCTTTTTCTTGCAATTTTACCTGATGAATATTTTCATATTTTATCTTCAAGTTGTTATGAGTAGCTAAATACTTTAGTCTAAGGTTTTGATAGAACCTATTGAAGGATGAATTTCTTGATTACGTTCATATAGTTTGCATGTTAATCTATATTTGTTCAATTACGTGTTTATTGTAATTAATTGACAGGATCCTCAATTATCTGTGCCTATTTAGTGTGCATAACTCGGGAGAGAGTGCATATTTAGGTAATTATTGAACAACACCACTCCCAAATTATAAGATGGATCTATAATTGCGAGTTTAAAGGCGGGATTAGGGATAACGAAGCCTTGGGTGTGATCTAAAGTGAGCTGTAATAAATAAAGCCAGCTAGTGTAGCTCGAAAGAGTGCGTCTAGTAAATTATCGCAATTACTCGGGAGAGATTTACGGTAAAAAGAGTGCTCATGATTGATAGAGATATTTTGGTAAATCTATATGAAACATACCCGGAAGGGATTCCATCAATAGGGGAAATCACTATCTTAGAACCTTCTCATTATTATTTACAACCCAATATATTTAGTTTACAGTCGTTAGTTATTTACTTTCAATCTTAGTTAGTAGAAATACCATCAAATATTGTTTACAAAATTTGGAAAATTAATTATAAAGGATTTAGTGATTCCGACAAAGGTAATTGATAAGTTAATTCTCTGTGAAATTCGACTTCGGACTTGTAAATCGGATTATATTTGCAACGACCGTATTGTCCTTTTTGAAGGCATAGTTGGGCGTGATCAGTCATCTACAAATATATTATCTACAAATCCTCTACAAATATTTTACAAGTTATCTACAAATTATCTATAAATCATCTACAAATATTCTATAATTTACCAACAAATCATATATAAATATTTTACAAATAATATATTCAGCTACACTTACCTACAATTAACTACATAATATCCACAATTTATAGATGAAATGTAAAATAAGTAATTAATTTTTATAGCCCCATCAAAACATATCATACCCTAAGCTTATGAGAAAATGTCCTGTTTATATCTAATTCATTGTTGAACTTGCACCCAAGAAATGTAAAAGTACCCTTCGCTTTCAATAACTTCTCGTTGTTCCAACGTTCTAGAAGTGTCCGCATATACTAAAAAAGGTCAAAATTCGGCAATGCTCTTGCATCTTTTGTTACAGCGTTCAACGACTCTGCAATATTTGATGTTATTGTCCACGTTCTATTCACTGTTGCATATACTCTTGATCATCTATGATAGCCAATATCATATAGGTAAGATTTCACATGCGGGTATACCTCTTCAATCTTCGACATCCTTTCATTAAATTCATCCAGAGTGTATGACCGTGCTGTAGCAAAGTACAATTCATGTAATTGTAGATGCCCCTTCTTGAATTTTGACCTTATATTTATCCAAATATGCCACATGCAAGAGTAGTGTGGCATTCCCGGATAGACAATTGATGTTGCCTGCATTATACTCTCATTCCTATTAGAAACAACACACATTGAAGGTCTTTCACCATATGCCTGCTTGAATTGATCAAAGAACCATTGCCAAGATGCGTCATTTTCGGAATCAACCACAGCATATGCCAAGGGCAGTATTGTACCTACGTTGTTATTTCATAAAAAATTAATTTGGAGGTTTAAAAATATATATATAAGATTAAATATACACAATATCTATATTATATATTGATAATATAGACTATTTATCCACAATTCAATCAGCAGATATATAATAACTACATATAGCTACATTGTATCTACAAATTATAGATCGCCTACAAGTTGACTATAAAATTGTTACACTTCTTACCTGCTGCATCCATGGTGCTTGCTGTTAGCATGATCCCTCTGTACGCTGACTTTAAAAATGTTCCATCAACCACTACTACCGGCCTACAATGCTTCCAACCACTTATTGATGTACAAAGAGCAACAAATGCGTATAAGAATCATTCATCTGCTGTCTTCTTCAATTTTCACACCCAAACCAGGATAAGTCTCCCGAAGAATATAAAAATATTTGGGTAATTTGCTGTAGGAATCAGTTGGATTCTCTCTCAAAAACTGTAAAGCCTTTTCATTTGCTCTCCATGCTTGCATGTAGCTTAGGTTCATTCCGTGGTTGGAGTCAATAACTGTTTTACCTGGCTAGGAATGCTAGGATCACACAAAGTGTGGAATCTAAGCACCCCATAATCAACATTATGTGGGGCAAAATAATTGCCATTCTGCACAAAATAAAAATTATTTCACATTAGTGTACTGCATAAAAAATAAGCATTATTCATCACAACAGCTACATAATTTTTCAAAAACAACAGCCAAAACTACAGAATTACTACAAGATAACTATATTTGTAAACTATATATTTTAGCAACTACAATTAATCTACAAAATTAAGATAAATGATCTACATGAATACAAAATAGGTACATTTATAAATTGTATATAATCTCAACCACAATTTATACACAAATTTAATACCACTAATGTGAATGACTACAAAAAAACTCTAAGAAATAAACTGTATAATAATATCAACTACAATTAATCTATGAAATTGCGATAACTGATTCATATGACTATAAAATAGGTATATTTATACACTATAGTAGTAGCAACTACAATTTCTACAAAAATTTAAGACCACTAATCTACATGACTTAAAAACAACTACAACAAATAGAGTGTAGATAGTAGCAACTACAATTACTCTACAAAGTTTTTACAACTAAACTACACTTTACTTATACAATTAAACGATAGAGTTTTACAAAAAACACAATACTAAAAACTTGAATAGAAAAAAACTAATGTTTACATTCTCCAATTTTTTTGTCAGATGCAATTTTGGGATATTTTTGGACTGTTTATTCTTTTTTTGTTTTGAAGAAACCATTGCAAGGCACTTGGGTATTTTAGATACTGATTTTTTAGCGAAATCTTCAGCAAAATCATCATCTTCACAAAGCTCTTTCCCCTTTCTTTTGAATAAGTTGGCAACTGGTTTAGAACTTGCTCCAGCATCTACATCGTGCAACTTCTTTGATCTCAACTCAGCACGGATTTGTCGAGGAGATGATCGGTTAGTAGTAGATTCCATTGCATATGTAGATTTTGGTTGTTTTTGTGACGATTTTGGTGTTAAAACACCCAAATCGAAAGAGGGAATATCAGTAACTTTAGAAATTTTTTGTAGTTTTTGTGGTGATTTGTTGTTTTTTATGGTTTACAACAACAATTTGGCTAAATATTGCAGCGGATTTTAGTAGAATTCTAACTTGAATGTAAAGATTGTGGGAATAACTTATTTTGTGAAGCTGGAGACTGAAGAAAAACATAGGGAGTTACAGTAAAGTGTAAACGTAGGGGTGGGGGGTGGAGGGGGAGGGGAGTTACGGGTAAATTAATTTGCAAATAAAAACATAATCAAAAAGTGAGAAAGTGAAAAAGAGAGGGTAAAACGTGGGGATGGGTTTTTAGTGGGAAAAGGTAAAAGATATTAGTATTTTATTTGTGTGGGTTAGATCATAATTGTGTCCAATTTAGAGGACCCATTAATCATATCATAATTTTGAATTATGGTATATAATTTATAATTAAGTTTACTAATTGTAATTAAATCAAAACTTAAACAAAAAATGTAATAATGTTGTAAAAGTGGTATATATCAGTAAAAATTCCTTTTATATTTTGAATTATTTCATTGCGGAGCCCCATACAAAACTTCTTTCACTCATAAATAGGTCATATTCTTCATCTTTTATTTAATTTCCCTTCCCTTTTTTTTTGCTTGACTTTCCATCTCATACTCAATTGTTCCACAAGGATATCTTGTGAATCATCTTGTAAACACTGTTATTTGGAAATAAGATAGACTTACTCGTGAGATTTGTAACAAGAAGAATTGTGAATGGCATAAAGACTTGTTTAATACAACAAAAAAGTTATATGACATTCCCGTTTTCTATAATAATCACACCATTTATTCCAAAATTGTACGAGGATTTGTTAGATCGATCTTAAATCTAAACTTGGATATTAATTTACTCACGAAAATTGTAAATCTATAAAATTCGCAATAAAATAAATACTAACTACAATTTATAAATGAGGAAAAAAAAAAGGCTTCGCCAAATAAAATAAAATAAATCATTTCATTCGCAGAACTGTTAGTGTCAAAATTATGTTCAACGTAAACCAGTAAGTTCAAGCAATCATATGCTTTAAACAATAATTTTAGAAATCATAATAAAGAAGAACTGATACTTAACTCACTAAAAACAGATTAGGCTAAACAACCTGAACCATGATAGTTAACTCACTAACTACTATTTAGGATAAACAAAATGGGAGAACAGTATTCCACAAGTTAATTATCGAATTTTGCTCTTTCAATTGCCTAACATATATTTAAATGAAAGCCAGAAAAAGATATATTTAAAAAAAAATAGTTTTTCCTAGGGAACAACATAAATGATTTTGTTCTTACACATCTTTTTGTCCTTCAAGCTTATGTTGTTCTTTCTGAAGTATCCTATTAATAAGATGAAATTCATAATTAAGATTTCTAGCAGTCAAAAAATAATGAAGTCGATACTAAATATCCTAAGAAGAAAATCCATTTTTCTACCACAAAATAGGATGAGGCAACCACTCTGCAACACGAGTATTTTTACTGCCGTAAAAGTATACTCATATTCGACGGCAAGCATTCCCTAAAGAACTGTGTTACAAAGCACTTACAATCTATCAAAAAGTACAATTGTGAGTAAATGATAACTTCAAGATCATTTTAACAACAATATTCAAAATCCTGATGATAAAGTGTCTGCTGAACAGCAGGTTTGACACATTAGAAGCATCAAATCTTGTACATCTGTGCTGCCAAAACATTATAAGGCATGTTTCTCCATCACTATATAGCTGCTGGTAAATAGGAAGCCATATATGACTGACCCATGGTTCAGAAAAAAGACCGACCAGCACATCATTGCCTGGATGAAGAAGCAAAGCAAATTAAGGAAGATTCAGATTTGCACGGATGCCAGAGAATCATAATAAACCCAAAGTTTGCCTACAAAAACCAAATAGTAGAACGACTTGTGAAAATGCAAGAAATACATAGGAGAAAGTAAAAGATTCATTTATTGTTGGTTTGATATATGAAAAGATGCTACTGCGTCTCATCAATCTAGTTGTTATCTTTAGAGCAATGCTCCCACAATGTACCAATATAAATGAACATTATAATGACATCCACGATAAAGGGTGATAACAGGAGTGTGGAGAATCATGAATCACGAATTAAAGAGATACTACAATGAGAGAATCATTTCACAAAAATGACATCTATCTTTAAACTGTGTCTCCCACCAACTGTATTCAGATTTTCAAATAACTTGTATCAAGGGATGCTAAATCTGCCACTTGTTGATGGCTGAAGTCGGTGAAACAATAATGGAGACTCCGAAGAGACGAGTCGTGTTTTGGGGATTTGGTGGTCCATTGCAACAGGCTAACAACTTTTCATCAGGAAGAAAGTTGTTAGGTTGTTGCGACAGGCTAAGAATTTAATTTCTATGAATTTGTGAAACTAAGATGGTTCGAGAGCAGAATGGTTTTTGGCTTGTGACCAGGCTGGAAAAGCCATTGACTTGACACTTTCATCAGCTAAAGCAGCTGGACTGGCCTGGCTTTTCAGTGATAGCTCAAAGAACTCATGTCCAATTTAATTCCATTACAAAAGTCTCCACAGGAAGACAAAGCCCTAGAAAATCAAAGATCAACCAGGAAACCGAAGGATCAAGGAACATATGCAAAATTACTACCCGACTTCAGTCATATTGGAAAGATATCGAACCATCCTAAGTTTCAAGATCGAGTGTGAGAATGTAAGCAGAACATTAACTTCTTCTGTTCATCACACATCCTAAGTTTGTTCATTTTCGTTAGCAGAACATTAACTTCTTTTGTTCGTCACACCTCTTAAGTTTGTTCAGTTCCAGCATCTGAACTGCGATGGAAATCGTTCCAGAAGTCCAAAGATCGATTCACAGAGTGCAGAAAGGAACTAGGGAACTAATGTAACAGAACGTCACTAGCATATCAACTTTTCCACTCTTTGAGTACAGATATTGTAGCAACTATTACTTCCATTTCAGTGACTACATTGGGTGCATAATACCAAACCTGAAAGGGTGAAAGAGTGGGATCCCTTGATATTGGCCTATTTGCTTGTTCAAGTCCATGCAGAGACAAAAAAAACACTAGGTGATTTATTCCCATTTGCCTAATCCTTGGTATGAGAATTACTCGGTACCTATGCTGGTGGGAGGTAGCAGGTATGCAATGGATCAGTTGAGATGCGCAAGATGGCTTGGACACTAACATTCTCACAATGGGCCCATTTATTATGTGAATAACAGGGGATTTGTTAACTCAAATAAGGATATTAAGGAAGTGAACCATGTTTTGCTGTCAAATTATCCTCGTAGACTCGTGGTACTTACAACAGTTATTATGGGTTCTAAACTTTCAAACGCTTGAGGCTAAAATTTTTAAAGCTTGCACAATTTAATAGATGCCCAAAAGATTAAGCCTTTCATACCTCTTTAGAGATTTATTTGAAGTAGGGAAAAGGTAATTACTTATCTCTAACTGCTTAAGGTTTCGTGACAATTAAGGTTTCATGAAGCACAACAAAAAGTCTAATGGAGTATAACTAATCCCCGAAGAAGGGAGAATTTATAGACTAACAAAGGCACAGAAAACAAAGAAATACTTCTGCTACAAGTAATATATCAATAAAGCTTTGAAAAATGGCGAGAATAAGATGCATACCATTGGATAATGGAGCCAAAAAGGAAATGCTGCATGATAGGAACCTTCTGCAAAACCTCTATCTTATACATCTTAAGCAAGCCACTGTTTACCTTGTTCCAATTGGGCACACCACTAATGTCATCTAACATAGGAGAATGCTCTGCAAACACTCCCTTCTTCACCTTCTTTATGAATATAATACATGAGAGATACAAATATTCATTTGAAAAGTTCTCCAAGATATCTTCGTTATGAATAGATTTTGGTTTCATGTACTTGTGATCAATCAACTGAGATGACCCGAATATAAAAGGTAAAAAGTGGTAGTCATCTAGTCCCCAAACGCCATGGGACCCAGCAGGCTCTAGGCAATAGGTTGTTTGCAATTTCCTCATCAACTCCAAGTACTTGACAAAAACCCTTGACACCAGAGCTTGATAGTCCTCTTCTTTCACAACTCCTAATCTTGCTAAACAGTACAACCATGCTGCAAAATTTGTCTCATGCCCAGTACCTGCATAACAGAAGTGATTAGTTCGAGGAAGGCCATCTGTCAAACCCCAGCAAGCCTGTGCACTTCAAGGTTCTAAAGGATAGTAACAACGCATACAATTCTATACCATGTTCCAGCAAAGTGAGAACTCAAATCAAAGGAGTAGCAACTTTCTTTAAATAGATTTATAAAGACAAAGCCATTTTCATGTATATATACTTGGTACATCAAGAAAAGGAATCAGATGCTGAAGATAGAACATTATGTTGTCCATCAAATACTGTAATTAAATCATCAAGACAGAAAACAAAAGTTCCATGGTCAATCACTAAACATAAACATAAAATACAGATGTGCCTATAATTAGGGGCAGATCCACTACGTTTCCCAGAGGGGACAAGCTTTAGAAGTTGTTCACTTTAAACTCACGATCATGATTAGACTTATTTTACGCTAGAGCATATGTTGATGTACTTTACATCCACCAACACTATCCCACAGGAAGATGAGTGAACACTACGAAAAGATTGCTACGGGCAAAGACATTAAAGATTCAACTCAGATATAGAGGCAACATCAATATTCAATACCTCATGTATTATACCATTCTTTTAACATGTACTTTATGTATTATGATTGTTAATCCACACATCTTTTTTTTAATAAAGTAAATAATTTTGTTACTACGGGACAGCTCGCCTTTACAAGGATTTTTACGTTATCATCATATAATTCCACAAGAAAAATATCACTGAATCATACATTACTCACCAACATTAACACTTTATGAATAACCTAACACCAAAGTGCACCTAACTTACTACTATTAATCACATTTCACATTTCTCCAATTGTTTAACAAGAAAAAGTTCCTCTCTGATTATGCAAAGAGAAACAACAAAACTCCAAAAAAATCCCGTTAATAACACATACTCCCTCTGTTCCTTCCAATTTATGTGAACCTGTTTGACTGGCCACGGAGTTTAAGAAAAAAATAAAGACTTTTAAAATTTATGGTCCTAAACAAGTTAAAAAGGGGCCTAGAGAATTTGTGTGGTTATAAAAGCTTCTCATTAAGGATATAACTGTAAGTTTAAGCTAAATTGTTTTCAAATTTAGAAAGGGTTCATAACCCTCAGGGTTGGCCTGGTGGCAATTGACTTGAGCCTTGGGGTGTGCTCCCTTTCAAGGTCTCAAGTTCAAAACCTATTGGGTGCAAACAATTTTTGAGGGCCATCGGACTGGATAAAACCTGAATTAACCGTGGTGCACTTACGGGAAACTCCTTGCCGAGGGCCTGTTCACCCCTGGGATTAGTCGGGGCTCGAAGAGACTTGGACACCCGGTGCAAAATCAAAAATTTAGAAAGGGTTCATTCTTTTTGGAATGGACCAAAAAGGAAATAGGTTCAGATAAACTGGAACGGAGGGAGTAGTTAATTCTGCCTATGTGAGCTTCTCAAGAGCAGATAAAGGAAAGGGTTGCTAAAGTTGACAACAGCACAGTTACACCTAAATACCAAACAAGCCGGGGTCGGCTATACGAATCGTTACTGATCATGTTACTCCATTTAAACTCATCTCATGCCAATATTAAGCAAATACACATAAAAGTATTTTATGTTCTGTATATTTTCTAAATGTATAAATCTTGAAAACGGCCCGTATAAGTTGATAGCTAGTACAAAAACATACAGAGGATTAACATGGCCAAGCCCAACAAATTGGGCATTGAGGCTAATCCATTAATAACATCACATAGTTGAAACAATGTCAAAAAACATACCGTAGTCAATTCTGCTGGAGTTCCCAAAGCTATCAGTAAAGTAAGGAACAAGCTCAGCAGTAGCAGAATGAAGATCGGTGGGGAGGAACTGAAGCATGAATGACTCAGCATCACAACTCATGCGCTCGTGCCACGTACGGTAGGCCAAGTTTCCATATCGAGAGGTCTGAGGCGCTAAAGGAATCTCATCCACGTAGGCAATTAGGGTTTGGAGAACGGAAACAATGGCTGAAACTGGAGACGACACGTGGCAAGGATCGGAGAGCTTGTGGGAACGAACGGACTCGGAGAGTGAAACGATAAATCCAAGGAAGTTATGGCAAGTGGGCGAGGAGTGGAACTGATCTATATCACTTTGGGAGTGGATTTTTTTCGTTGGAGTTTGGAAATGAAAAGGGGGAGTTAGGGGAATGATTCGCTGTGATTGAGGAACAGGGGTTCGGATGATGATTTCTCTGTTATTGGCTGGTGGAAGGTTGACGGCCGGAGCACGAATGGGGATGTAGTTGGGGTTGGGATCAGGAGGCGGTGTTGGGAACGCGGTGGGTCCACCGCAGTTGACGCAGGTTCCTGCGCCGTCGTGGTGGTGGTGAAAGGGGGTGGACGATGGTGGGGTGGAGCTGTTGTGGTCTTGTTCCATTTTGAGAAATAGAAGGGAAGAGCAAACAGTGGAGTTCTATGAATAAAGATTTTACTACTGTAACACTGGAAGAGAAACGATTCTGAAATTATGCTTTCGAAGAAGAATGAAGAAAGGCCTCGGTAGAACGAGGCTAGATTCAATTTTAGTGATCTTTTTGTTTATTTTTTGGAAAAGGATCCAATTTTGAAGTGCTATTTTTATATCATGCCAGTTTAAAATTTTAAATTTAAGAAAATGATATTTTTTTATTAAAAGTCAAATCTCTTAAGTGTAAAAATAAATCTCTCATGTATAAAAAAAAAAAAAAAAGGTAGGGTCATAGAGCTAAAAACAAGTTTGTAAAAAGCCAAAAAACAATTTCATTACTCAAATGGTCACTCAACTATCCCAAATTATCTCCTAAAGTCACTTTTGTTTCGTTTGCAACAACAAAGTCATTAAACTATGCATATTGCACTCAGAAGGTCACTCAACTAGATTTTTTAAATTTTAAATTGTCAAATACCTATTTTACCGTCTAAATTATAAATATTTATCTTCTTTTATTTCTTAAAACTTTTTAATATTATAATTTCCCTTTATAATTTATATTATGAACTTATCTATAAAATAAATAAATACATTATTTATAAATTAAAAAAATAAAAAGTAATTAAGCATATATACTGCTAGAATAACAAAATAATAAGCATATTCCAAAATTTATTTACACAATTCAGAATGAAAGAAAATAAGGGTTGTAAAATATATATTCCATGCACGTAATATAAAATAATTATTTAAATAAAGGTATTTTTATGATATACATTATATATTCTTGAAAACTACGCTTAATATTTTATATAGTTTTTCCTATATATATATATATATATATATATATATATTCCATGCACGACTTAACATAGCATATTTTACCCTATAGAGATAGTCTCCCTGCTTTCCGGTGACATAACTTTGTGTCGTCGAAAGGTTGGTAGAAACATAATAATATAAATGAGCATAATTTTCAAGAATATATAACGTATATTATAAAAATACCTTTATTTAAATAATTATTCTTATATTACGTGCGTAGAAAATATATATATATATATATATATATATATATATATATATATATATATATATATATATATATATATATATANTTCTTTCATTATGAATTATGTAAATAAATTTTTGAATTATTGTTGTAATACTAAAATTATTATTACGAACAAATTTTTCTAAGTAATTTTTTTTACTATGCTCATTATTTTGTTGTTCCAGCATTATAAATGCTTAAATATTTTTTATTTTTTTAATTTATAAAAATATTTATTTATCTATAGGTAAGTCCATAATATAAATTAAAAGGAAAAATCATAATATTAAAAAGTTGAAAAAATAAAAGAAGATAAATATTTATAATTTAGAGGGTAAAATAGGTATTTGGCAATCTAAAATTTGAAAAATGCAATAGGCATAGTTCAATGACTTTGTTGTTACAAACGAAAGAAAAGTGACTTTAGCAGATAATTTAGGATAGTTGAGTGATCATTTGAGTAATTGACTCGCCAAAAAACAAATTGAAAAGATCTTATTTCAAATTGCTCAATTTTGCATTCACATCCTTGCCGCAAATATTTGTATTTTCTTTTATCATTGTAATTATTTCTTCTTTCAATATTCGTGAAATATCCTTTAACAATGTAGACAATAAATTTGCGGACGAGAAAATTAAAATCAAGACCGGAAATATTGCAACAATCGTAGTATTTGATTTTGAATATTTGAGTGTACAATCTCTATGATTCCTCTTATTCTACTTTTCTATTATAAATTCAAGGGTCTTTGAGCTTTGATCTTGAATCTATGTTTGTTGCCACGAACGATAATCTTGTTCTTGAGCTTGAGCTTGATTGCTTGAACTTGAACTTGTTTGCTTGAAGCTTGAAACTTGTGGAGGAATTTGCAATGTTCGATCCACGAGCTCTTTCTTGCTTCTTGTTATAACTTCTCCTGTTTTTTGGGTTATGAAGACCCCTATTTATAGTTGTGGAAGGGAAGAGTTACGATAAGAGCAAACTCTTTTCAACCAATCAAATTGAAGTGTGACATGGCCGCATTTGATTGGCCAGAATATGTCACTTGCACACGTGGCGCGATTTCATTGGCCTTTTAGTGTGACTAGGCATGCCTTGTCATTTTGACATGTGGCATGGTCCTATTGGCTCTTCCGCTTGACTTGGTATGCCACGCCATTTGACACGTGGCACCAAACTGGGCCTCTAGGAAGATGTCATCTTGGGCTTAATAAAGTTGGCGAATTAAATGGGTTAGCACAATGGATTAAGACTTATTTGGACTTATATAATTAATTTATTTATATATTAGCCCATAATATTTATTTGGACCAATATATCTTGAATTTAAAATATAGTCCAAATTTAATTCCAATAAAATTTATATGCATACAAACAACAAACCCGGTATCATTACACATAGTGAAGTCTGAAAAGAATAGTATGTACAAACCTGGTATAACTGCACATAGTAAAGTCTGGGGAGAATAGTATGTACGTAACCTTATCCCTACCATGTGAAGATAGGGAGTTATTTTCAGTAGACATACTATAAATATAATTTAAAACTACCCCCGAGTTAAATTATGTTAGAAGTGAAAAGCCAAAAACGAGATCTTATCGTAACGACGGGTTAATATTGTAAAAATTGCACGGGGCGCCCTATTTGGGCGCCCCTCTTTAACCTGTAGCCGCTTTGTCTTTTTGTTTGCATCCGTACCCACTTTTTAAAAAACTTCAGCTTCCCTTTATAACTTGAAAACTTCAGCTCTAGAGCTGAAGTTTTGGGGCTACTAAACAAAAATTTCAGCTGAAGTTTTATAGTTACAACATAGAAACTTCAGCTCTAGAGCTGAAGTTTTGGGGCTACTAAACAAAAACTTCAGCTCAGAGCTGAAGTTTTTATTTTATAACTGGCAAACTTCTTTTTCTAGTTACAACATAGAAACTTCAGCTCTAGAGCTGAAGTTTCCTAGTTACAACATAGAAACTTCAGCTCTAGAGCTGAAGTTTTCCGGTTACAAAGACAAAAACTTCAGCTCTAGAGCTGAAGTTTCCCAGTTACTAAACAAAAGCTTATAAAATAAAACTTCAGCACTAGAGCTGAAGTTCGCGAGTTACAAAATAAAAACTTCAGCTCTAGAGCTCTAGAGCTGAACTTCAGGCTCGGCTACTAAAATGCTGAAGTTTTGTGTGATTGTCTTTGCTACTTCAGCCCCGTGTGCTGAAGTTATGCGAAAAAGCGGGTACGCTTGCAATTTTTTTTGCAAAGCGGGCATAGGTTAAAATGTGGCAGAAAAAACGGGTATAGATGCAATTGCCCCTTTAATATTAAAGCAAAAATTTTAGTAAAATGAAAATCTGCGCAATTTTAAATAGTACAAAAAAGATAGATAGATTAATTAAATAATCTTTAAAAATTCGAACAACAGAAAAAAGTGTAGCACTATCATAATTAACAATAATACGCACAAAAGAGCCATGGCGTAAGAATAAAGCAGGAATATCAAGCTTCCTCTAAGCACTCAAATGATGATCCACTTTTAGGTTACCAATCTTGCTTAATGATGATGCATTTTAGTTTACCATTCTTGCTTCTTCAGTACATATATTTATTACTTAATCAGACTAAATATTCCGTAAATACGTTTACGTAAAAATAGGAGGACAGAGAAAGTATTATTTTGTCTAACATACCTTGTAAAATATTACTGGGTCGTTGTTGATGACATCTCATGACCTTCGCACATTTTTTGGGTCAGCCTTTCTCTTCTCCCTCCAATACTGAAATTCTTAATCACCTTATGTCCTTGGCATAATTTCAAAGATGGCAAGATATGTTTGTTTAACATCAATTTTCAAGTAGACTGCTCAAGGACGGCCGCTGGCTTTCAACATTTATGTCTCTATGGGCTTGCACTCAAAAGTTCTGGTAACCACACTCACTATATTCCCTCTACAGAAATTAATCTTGGTGCTCACTGCAGATTTGGTAACTATATTAACAGGAACTTCAATTTGACAGGACGAACAAAAGGAAAAGAATAACAATAACAACAATAATGAAAGGATCAGATATTGTGGGCGGGGAGGATGCTACAAGAATTCCCTCCGTGATGATATTAGAGAATCCTTGTTTAAGTTCACAAGTTTAATGCAACAACACCTTTCATCATCAAAACACACATACATAGTTGAATTAGAAACTTGGGTTGCAGTAAAAGTAGAACTGCATCATGTCTTCACTCACTAAGGGACATTCCAAGGTAAATCATAACCCTTGAGTCATCAACCAATGTTGCTACAACGCATCCACTTCTTGCGAAAAGGCAAAGAACAGCAGAAAAGTGTGGGTGAACTGGAGGAACAAACACTTGTTGAACTTCTACTTCAGCAATACTAATTTAGACAGAATTTGGTGCTCATTAAGTCTGAGGCGCATGAACTCGTTGAGTTATCAACAAAGGCAACTCGACAGAATTCATATTTAAATACCTTGTAAGTAGGCAACACCACCCCCCCCCCCCCCACTGGAA
>MU766527.1:89208-99435 GCA_026770625.1 Nicotiana glauca
TGGAGGAGCAAGTTGTCTCAATTTAGCTTGCAAGATCACACCAGTTTCATCAGCAATACTTTTCTTCTTCGTTGCAACCTGCAATTTGTACAAATGATTACTAAAAGAAGAAGGTAATATCCATGAGAAATGAAAAGCATAGTAAGGCTGTTTGTTATCAGACTATAAACCTCAAGGAACTCCTCCCAACATCAGCCACATAACTTTTTCAAAGGATAGAAAGATACTACTAGTATAGATTCTTTGATCTTGCAAGACGAAAAAAGAGAGTTATATATTGGTCTTTGGTCTTCAGACCAAAATGGAGAAAGAGGTATCGCCTGCAGCTCGAACAAGCCTTTTCTTTTCTAAAGGAAACCAAACTACTTGATTCATTATTTGTGAGGACTAACCCTCTACTCCAATAAGGTATAGCTGGCAATAACACGTGATGGTAAAGAATGATCAAAGCTACAGTTTAAAGCAGAGTCACAGTACTTATTCCAGCTCCGCCCCTTGGTTTAGTTTCCATCAAGCAAAAGCAGCAAAAGACCTTTCTACAGGTAAGTAGCTAGTCGAAATCCTAAAAGGTTAAGATCTCTAATAAAGACTCATTGCTGACCACTTCATCGGCTCTATCCAGTTGTTTCAGGAGATTGTAGTTATCCATGGTCAAAATTTCTAACATCGGTTGCCTCCCAAACGAGCGGGGTCACCATCAACAAAAAGAGTACTCGAGAGTAGAGTACGTACATCAATATGGGGACTGTTAGCTTACACCACATTAGCAAAGCTAAAGACTTTACCTATATTTCCCTAGAACTTGAATGCTCTCATTTTAGCGACAAGTCAACGGTATTCCTTGCACAAAATTTTACAAGGCTGAAATCAACTGATCAGCCAAAACCTCTTTGGGACTAATAAGCAAATTGAGAATGTCATTCTCTAATTTTTATCACCCCAAAAGTGGTAAACAGGTCACCTCTCCCAGCCTACAAGAGCTTAACATTTCCTCCAAGTGTATGTAGAAGCAATCCTCAAGCAGGATAAAGACAGTGAGTGAGAGATATATTCAGATGGACCAGTGTTGTGAAAAGTGGTCGCTTCATCGCTTGGCAAGCATGTAGCGTTTCTCGGGTGTGAAGCGAAGCGACTCTAATGAAGCGGTCGTGAGAAGTGAGAAGCAGAGGAAGCAATTGCTTTGTACTTTGTTTTTTTAAAGGACTTTTTTTTTTAAAAGAGTCAATTCTTTTTAGAAGAAAAAAGGAAATAGGGGACCTATTTAAAAAAAGAGAAAAAAAAACCCGAAGACTATTTAGCTGAAAAAGGAGATTTCATCTGCTCCATCCCATCACTGCTAGGGTTAGAAATAGGCTCCGGGATCTTTTCTCCTTCTTCTTCTTCAATCTTCTTCTGTCTCCTTCTCTTCAATTTCGTTCGCTTAGCAGCTAGGGTTTCTTGTTCCCTTTTTTCTTTGCTTTAAAGCTATTTTCTTTTTGTTCTTTCTCTGTTTTTTTTCTGATTCTGTTAATCTTTTGTTTTATTATAAGAAATCGACTTACATATATATATACACACACACACTCTCTACTTTTTAGTTTTTAAATTGAAAGATTTGCTAATATATACTAGTCCCTCCGTTCCAATTTATGTGAATCTATTTCATTTTTAGTTCGTTCGAAAAAGAATGACATCTTTCTAAATTTGGAAACAATTTAATTAAACTTCAAATTCTACTCTCAATGAGAAGCTTTTATCGTCACACAAATACTCTGGCATGTTTAACACCACAAGTTTCAGAAGAATTATAGCCACACAAATGTTATAGCTTGTTTAGGACCACAATTTAAGTCTTTATTTCTTTGTTAAACACCATGTCATGTCAAATAGGTTCACATAAATTGGAACACAGGGAGTATTGTTTTTGCTGAGTTCTTTTTATTTAGTTATTTTACGTATTTGTTTGGTGTTTTTTCAAAAATGTTGCTTCGCTTCTCGCTTTAAGCGAAGCAGGCGCTTGTTTTTTGGCGCTTCACGCACAAAAAAACACTGAGATAGACTCATAGAGGAAACTACCGAATGAAGAAGTACCAAGTATTTTCATGGTGACTGATTGTGTTAGATTTAGCTCTTCTCTTTCTTGTGATTTGGCATAATTCATGTGTTACCATCCCTAGGTCATTCAAAATCATTGCAAAAATGAGAAGTATGAAATTCCACTTTAATGATATTGAGGTTGCATTTACGAATTCTGAAACTAGTATTCAATTTGTTTAATCTCTAACTTTTAATCAGGTTAAGAGTGTTCAGTTGATACCATGCCTCAATTAATTCCTACTTCCTGACGTGAAGCTAAGCAAGAGCATAGGAAATGTAAGGTAAGAATAGAAGTAGAGGAGTGGTCAGTTGCAGGGAGAATGACAAAGGAAAGGGAATGAAAGGATAAGAACAGGGAAGTAGTAGATAGGAAAAAAAGAGAACATTGACGTCACAACAGAGGGAAAACACTGAATTCGAGTGGCACATATAGAAGGGAAGAATCTGAAGAGCCAGAGGTATAGAATATAAAATAATTGAATCATATAAGGGAATATAGAAATGCAATTCATGCTAATGGTAGGCCAGATGAAGCAAGGATAAAACTTCGAATTCAATGATGGTTCCTCATGTCTAGGTTTAGAAAATTTCAAATAGACCTTTCACAGGAAGGAAACTACAATATTGGGAAGTTGAAAAAATAGATAGGAGGCTGTTCGCACCACTCTGAGGTCAGTCTTGCAACCTGGGTTATTAAAATTTTAGCACAGCCTTGTCACATAGATCAGTGTCGTGGTTTAACTTGGAGAAGTTATATAAGCAGGTGTTGGGTGCAGCCGGGAGATTAGAGTAAGACTGTATGTGGTTAGTGGAATCGAGATTGTGGGTATCCTAAGAAATCAGGAATAAGGTGGGATTTATACTTGAAGATAACTGGTTTATCTTCCAGGATGACGTATGTTCTCTTTTTTTTTTGGTCATAAAAGATTACTAACTTCATTTCGACGTTGCAAAGATACAAAATTCTGGACTGAAAAATGGATAGGGGACTCAACACTAAAGGAAGCTTTTCCAAATCTCTTTCTTATTGCAGGAAATACAGAATCCCTTGTTGCTCATAACAGAGAAGGCAACACATGGAGCCCGATCCTCAGAAGAAACCTGCAAGATTGGGAGGTGGAGGATTACATAGACCTGCTAAAGTTATTGGAGAGTCGCACTATAAACACTCAACTGAAGGACAAACTGAAATGGGGAAACTCAAAGGATGAAACTTACTCTGTCAAGGCAGGGTATGCTATAATGTGCTCCAACCGTATGATGATTGATCTATGGCCTTGGAAACTAGTATGGAAGACAAAACTGCCACCCAAAGTCTGCTGCTTCAGCTGGTTGGCCTTAAAGGATGCATGCCTCACCCAAGACAACCTCACCAAAAGAAATTTTCAACTGGCCAACAGGTGTTACATGTGTCAAGTGAACTCAGAATCTGTTAACCATCTTTTCCTACCTTGTTCAGTAGCCACAAACATATGGAATATGTTTCTTAGTATTTTTGGTTTACACTGGACTATGCCATTCAATGCCAGAGAGGCATATGTGAGCTGGAGCTCAAGGGAAGTTGACAAAACCATCAAGAAAGTCTGGAATATGATACCTGCAAGCATTTTTTGGTGAATCTAGGTCGAAAGGAATAGTAGATGTTTTGATGGATTATCAACTTCAATAGGTTGCTTAAAGGCTAGATGTTTGATTAATTTGTTTCATTGGGCTAACCTTACTACTGTAAATAACTCTGATGTTTTTTTGGACTTTGTCAGCTCTTTAGTTTTGTAGCACTTAATTGTAAACGAGCTGTCAAACTCACTTCTTTTGTAACTTTTGCATCTTCCTGATGCATTTTATGATATATTCTACTTACCTCATCAAAAAAAAAAAAGATACGGAGGACAAGGTGCTCGTTACACTTGTGGGGGCTGATGGTACATGAGTAGTTACTATTGACCTATGATCCATAGGTGGATCAGTACAAAAACTACGAACTACATCACTACTAGGATCCATGGAAGGATCATTACAAAAACTAGCTGGATTGTTACAGGAGGGGGGAGCGGAGATCATGGTTGTACATGAATTTACATAGGGGGGGTAGGGGGGGCAACAAAAACGCAAGATTTTACAAATCTCTGTCTCGCTGTCCCTGCTTTGTCTGAGTGGAAGTCTTGGTAGGCAAAAGGTGGTGGTGTATCAAAAAGTTGTAGGCTGCTGCTGCACGACAATTGGGTACCATATTTTGCTAAACCATCAGCTACATTTGGAACTATTTTCAATTTTATTTTGTGAATAACAATAGCTTTATAAAGTTTCTCAATGACCTATTTTGGAAGAAATTTGCAACATGAAGGGGAAAACTTCAGACAATCTCCACCACTCTACTCTCAAAACCAAAATGCAGGTGGGAATGATAAAATTGTGAGCAGCACTGTTATCAAAGGCGAAAAGCGCAAAAAAGCTCTAAGGTCCGTTGGGGATTTAAGCGTAAAGCGCAAATAATGTGTGGGCTTTAATGAAAAAAGGCGCAATGGGAAAAAAAGTAAAAATATGCATGTAGTCCAAGACTAATCATTATAAGCATGAATAACAAATATATGGAAAAAGAAATTACTATAAAGTGAAATATCAATTGTTTAAGGTCGCCTTTTCAGGATTACCCTCAAAGGCAAGGAAAAATATGCCTTAGAGCTTTGACGTGAAACTAAAGCGCCCACAAAGCAAGCCGAATCGCTCAACGTGTATTGAGCCTCGCTTCAGGGCTTAAGCGCGCCTTTGACAACACTGGTGAGAACTGAGAAGGTACAACGGAATAGCAAATTAGCCATTATATCCTCCTAAATGATGATATACGTCCCAGAGAGTGAAAACCCCTATGAAGTCCTCATGAAAGGTAGGTAGTCCTGCAATTCAAGCTTTTTTAACATGAGGTAAACAGCTGTCCAAGCTATCTTTCCTAGGGATAAGGAGGAGAAAGACAATAAATTCTTTTTTATAATGTTGGTGTTTAATCCAACTTGTCCGCACCTCGACTATTATATTGGGTACCTGCAACTTCCAATAAGCATAGCCTTGGTAAGCCTACCAAGGCTTAGGCAGAAAAAAATTACCTAATGTTTTTTGTGCTGGAATTTGACCTGGGTCTCCAGGATTTGCACCACCTTTATAGACCACTAGACCCACATCCTTGGGTGCAAAAAGAAAAAAAAAATCTTTCTTAACCACTTTCCATTGACTGAGAGAGAGAAGGCTACTGAATACCTTCTTTTTTTTTTTTTTTTGGTAAGGAGAAGGCTACTGAATACTCATAAACCTTCTTGCAGATACTGAATGTCCAACTTATTTTTTAAACTCTTCTTCTGACACAAATTTAACATATGCCAGTAACCACTAACCATGCTGTTCGGATGATTTTTCTTAGTGAGTTTAGACATGTATAGTGTGTGTGTGTATAGTGTTTTAATATTGGCAGAGGCCATTTGATGTCCTTTAAAACCCACTTCTTGTATATTGCGGTAAGTGTACATGACCGAGAACTCCGGGAACCCTTTATAAAAATTATTACCCTTACTTTTCCTCACTTCAATCACACCGAGTATAGAAGTTTAGCTTACATTAGATAGATTAATTAGTTAATATCTCACAAATCACAGAATGGCAGAAGTATCAGGTAGGATTGATGTAGATGGGGTACTCAGTACACCAATAATGAAACCCTTGAGAAGGTTTCTAGCATGTAGAATTTACATCAAATAAAAGCACAAATAAACTAATATAAACAGCTCAAAACTTGCAGGAAAATTCGTTCCACCAAGAGAAGTGAAATGGATACTTA
This sequence comes from Nicotiana glauca, assembly GCA_026770625.1. Lineage (NCBI taxonomy): Eukaryota > Viridiplantae > Streptophyta > Magnoliopsida > Solanales > Solanaceae > Nicotiana > Nicotiana glauca. The sequence goes on from MU766527.1 coordinate 95,111, forward strand.
CATCAAGAAGCTGCTCGTAGTTGGACTTTAGCAGGCTGATTTTCCGCTCACAGTAATCTTTTCCTTCTGTCATGGTTTTCTGTTAAAACAAAGAAAGAAAACAATCTTAGGGCTTGAACCTTCTGGTAATAGGACCATGTGAAAAGATAATACATTTTTTGGGCTTTCCATAAATAAAATAACCGAAGCATGGAATGACAAATGTGTTCTTTTCAATAATGCTCCAACTACAGTCCTTTAGATTTGTAAGACATAACCACTTTATTTCTTGAAAAAGCAAAAAGTAAATGGATGATCCAGGAACTACATATAACAAACTTCCCAATGCATGAAAGATACATTTCTAAAGAGAAAAATAACTTATTAGACCCGATAAAGTTCAGAAAAATCTACAGTAAACATCAAATTATCCAAACCTAAGAAAGCTGAGTAACTAGAGATCATAGAAGGAATCCAAAAGAGTTGTTTTTCACTTTAGACAGAGATCATAACCAATAAAAGATATTTTGTACATAGAAAGAATTTTCTAAAAATCATAACTATGTTGCTTTCAGCATATAGAGCAGCAGAATCCATTTTTTATAAGGATATTGTAAATAAATCCATTACACTTTCCTGGAAAACAAACAAGTCATCAGCACAGGAAAAAACACAATCTCCAGAATAATAGTCCTCAAACAGACAATTATCAATAATGAACTCCTTCAAAACATGGAAAAGGAGAACTGAAAAAGAAAGTATGCCAAGAATGACACAAAATTAAGCATGGTCTCATGTTCCTCAGAAAAATCCAAATCAAATATCAGTCACAACTCACAAGCAAGGTACATCAATGACAAACTTAGAATATACTCTGTAGTACGATACTCTTTTCATTTTGCTACAAATCAAAATGCCCAACATTCCTATACAGTTTTCTCACCTTTTAAGAATGCAAATTCATTAAAGGTTTCAGTTCTTAAGAATGCAAAATTAAGGGTTTCAGTTTATAAGCTCCCGATATGTTTTTTTAATCAAACAAAATTTTCAACTACTATGTTTTCTTCTACATTAATATAATTCATATCAAATTAACTCTTTAAATTCTTTGAAAATCAAACACCGCCACATAAAGTGAAACTGCTATATAAGAAATAGCCACACACGCAACAAAAAAAGAAGCCATGTTTAGTGTCATGTTTGGTTTTAGTTGCATACGACAGAAGCATCTGCCTATGCACACCCATCTCACTGCACCTCAGAAACCGATTAACACCTATCACCCACCACCAAAAACTGCAAATAAACATAATCCTAGATTAAAGATAGTAGCTTTATTGTCTCAATTAGCAGAAATAGACAGCAAGACAAATACCCCAATTATATATGCGCCAAAAAGATAAATACAAACCTCAATAAAATATCCAGTGCCAACATCTACCAAAACCTTATCAGCATCATCTAGGGTCCCCGGCACATATAAAGACGCTGTTAAAGGCACCAACATTTTCTTCCCTGCACAAGAAAAAATCCAGAAAACCAAAACCCAAATCACAAATTTCACAATAAAGTCAAAAAAAAAAAAAGAAAACATTATTACATCTATCTAATTCATAAAAGGCTGTTTATACCTTGAGGGCGTAGAGAGAGATCTTGTAGGGCATTAGAGGCGATTTCGAGGCGAGTAGTTGCAGTTCGGATGTTATTGAGGCTGTCTTGAAGTAGGTTCACTTCTAGATCCGCTTGTTCCTTCAGTGCCTTTAGTTGCTCTACGCTCATCTTCTCTATTTCTAGTGTTCTTCCTCCTCCTGACGCCATTTCCTAATTTCCACCTTCGTCAGAAACCTTCTCTGGTTTTAACTGTGCTTCTCAAGTCTTGAGAACCGCGAGTAGTTTTTACTGGCTGCGTGCTTTGTTTGTCATTGATTTATGATGGGTTAAATGGGAATTAGAAATATGAGTTGAATGAGTTTTATTATTAAAAAATATTTTTTTTTATAGTATATGATATGGTTCAAATAGGTTTTTTTATTTTTTGAGTTAAAAAGTAACACGGAATGGTTTTGTGGGTTATTATAAATTTATTTTAGTTTTACAATTCTATTATTTTTTAGATATATTAGAAAATTTATTTTTACTTATCTTTTACACGTAAGATCTAAAAAAGATACTTAATTTCTAATATTGCAAATGACCATGAAGACCCATTTACTCAAGTAATAGTTGAATGGTTTTGTTGTCCCATATTAAATAAAAATAATTTTGATAGAATATTGCTACAAATTAAGTGACATGATTTTGCGGGTCATTACAAACTTATATTTATTTTTATGACACTATTTGTATTTACACATAAAAAAATCTTGTTTTTCACACATACAAAATCTAAAAAGATACTTTCTTAATGTCAACATTATAAAAAGTCACGAAGGCCTATTTTCGCGGGAATTGTCATACCTCCTTTTTTTATTGTCCGAGGGGGGTAAAAAATGAGTTTTTCCAATTTAAGTGACATTATTCGAAATGAGATTATTTATTTATTTTTATTCAGAATCGCCACTTGGGATAGTTTATTTGGTATCCCAAGTCACTGTTTTATTTTAAATCCCAAATCGAGGAAGTTTTATTTTTAAAGAGTCTGCAAACTAGAAATTCTAGATAAGAAATTCTGTTAACCCGGGAGAAGGTGTTAGGCATTTCCGGGTTACGTGGTTCTAGCACGGTCACTTAGCGATTTATACTTGGCTTAAATTGTTTTAACTACTCATTTTTAGGACATATGTGCATTTATCTTTTACCGCTTTTAAGTGCTTGATTATTCGTAATTAAAGAATTGAGTACGCGTACGTATACTCTTTTTCTTTGGCACATCAAAATCATGTCACGTGAACGTGTCCACAATTAATAACGTTTTTTTTATTTATTAAGAAATTTTAATTGAAGTTGCGCGAACGCATCCCTCGAGTCTCTTTTTAGAATTAAATTCGCAATTAGGTTATGCAAATGTATACATAATTACATTAATAGTCTAAGTCGAGCCTAAAGCAAACTACGAGTACTATGATTATTTAATATCTAAGTTAATACTAATGTGAGGGCCATAGCTTATGGATTTTTGTTTGTGCATGGCACACCTCGATTTATTTTTGGAAATCATAATCATGTTTAGAACACAAATAAGTAATTCTATTCAAAATTTAAATTCCAACCGGAAATTTTCGTTATTAAACTTACTTTGTAACTATCATTTTGATATTATGTTCCAGCACTTCAACAATCAAAATAATATATATATTTTTTTTTACTTATAAAGAAAACTCAAATCAACATATTAAACATGACAAAACAAACTCAAATCAACATATTAAACATGACAAAACAGAGCAGACACTACCACACACCAAAAATATCCTCACATACATGAAGAAAACAGAGCATATTAAGCGAATGAAATTAAGAGGATAATAAACATTGTATTACTTCATTTAGCAAGTTTGAGTTGATGAACTCCATCCTTAAAAATGCATCAATGATCTCTAGCTTTTAAAATTGTTGTTCTTGGCACGGCAAAGGGTTGATGATTATTATACAATATGTGAGTTCATCCCTTTCTGTAATTTATGAGTTTGGTTATGAGAACGAGAAGAACAAGTTTATCAGCCTTATTCCAAATTAGTGATGCTACGACCTATTGAAAAATGGAAGAAGCTGCTTTTTGTGAAAAGTTCATTCTCGTCTTCTTTTGTTAGTGTATTTACTCAGAATGAGTAAAATAAGATTGGCAACAATCTGTCAGGATCAAATGCAATAAACTTATCTTTACAGTATGATCGACCAACAGGTAAATACATAATAATCATTTATAGAAACCAACCAAAATATGACTTGTAACTATAATAAGAATAGAGATGGACCTTAGGAAGAATTTTACTCTTTGAGCGTCACAGTAGGTGAATCCAAGAGCAAACAAGAAACCACCACAGGACCTCGATGAAGCAGAACCTCGTCGGACGACACTCGAACCTCGACGGAACTCAACGGACCTCTAGCTCGCCGGAAACTTGGCGGCAAACAAACTGAACACGAGCTATAATGGCTGCTTTTTACTGGTTGTTGGGGTTGATTTCAGACAGATTTTCTGTTGGTTGGTGTTGAAGAAGATGAACAGTGGGGAAATTTGGTCGTTGGGTGGATTTTTGTGTTCAGCCGCTGTTAATTTTGGATGGAGAAAGAAGTCCCTAGCTGTTATTCCTTAGGGTGTAAAAAGTCTGATCCCCTTTTTCTCCGGTTGTGTCCTCGTATATATATATATATATATATATATATATATATATATATATATATAT
>MU766528.1:40315-60249 GCA_026770625.1 Nicotiana glauca
AACACCTTCTCCCGGGTTAATAGAACTCCTTATCCGGATTTTTGGTTCGCGGACTATTAAATAGAGTCAAACCTTTCCTCGATTCGGGATTCAACCGGTGACTTGGGACACCATAAATCTCCCAAGTGGCGACTCTGAATCTCTTAATAAATGAATCTCGTTTCGATTGTCCTTTAATTGGAAAAACTCCCTTTACTACGCCCCTTCGCGAAAGTGTAGCGCCAAAAGGAGGTGTGACAGCTCTGGCGACTCTGCTGGGGATTGGAAACCCAGAACCACTGGTTCAGGGTTAGAAATTCGAGCTTAGAATGATAGGTCGTGGAAACATTGTGCTTGACACCATATTTTGCAAGGATATTATTCAGCAATTTGTTGCAAAAGTGCGTTCCTCCATCACTTATCAACACGCGTGGAGTTCCAAAGTGTGTGAAAATATGCTTCTTGGAAAAACTCACCACTACCTTCGCACCATTAGTGGGAAGAGAAATGGCCTCCACCCACTTAGACAAGTAATCCACTGCCACCAAAATGTACCTATGCCCATTGTAATATGGGAAAGGTCCCATGAAGTCGATCCCCCAAACATCAAAAAGCTCTACTGCTAGTATATTCTGCAAAGGCATCTCATGCCTCTTGGCGATTGTTCCGGTTCTCTAGCATCTATCACACATTTTAACAAAGGCATGTGCATCCTTAAACAATTTAGGCCAATAGAAACCTGATTGTAGAACTTTCTGGGCGGTCTTATCTCCACCGTGATGTCCTCCGTATGGTGATGCGTGACAGTCATGCAATATTGCATTCATCTCTTCCTCAGGAACACATCTTCGCACCAACTGATATGCACATAGCCGGTATAAGAATGGCTCATCCCATATATAAAACCTCACATCATATAGGAACCTTTTTCTATTATCGGGTGTCAATTCCGGTGGTGTCACGTCGCTTGCAATGAAATTCACATAATCTGCACACCACAGGGCTTCATTTGAGGTGACTGCCAATAACTGCTCATCAGGAAATGTTTCTTTGATAGACCCACCTTCAGCTACATGGCTTCGATTTTCTAACCTGGACAAGCGATCAGCCACTTGGTTCTTTGTCCCTTTTCGATCTCGGATTTCTAAGTCAAACTCTTGCAAGAGAAGGACCCAACGAATCAATCTCGGCTTGGCGTCCTTCTTCTCAAACAAGTATCTGATAGCTGAATGATCTGTGTAGACGATGACTTTGGTCCCCACTAAATATGATATGAACTTGTCAAACGCCCACACCACTGCAAGCAACTCTTTTTCAGTAACTATGTAATTCATCTGGGCTGGATTCAGAGTTTTGCTCGCATAGTAGATGGAGTGAAAGAATTTATTTATCCTTTGACCCAAAACAGCTCCAATAGCTATGTCACTCGCATAACACATCAACTCAAAGTGTTACTCCCAATTAGGGGCAATGATAATTGGTGCAGTCGCTAGCCTTCCCTTCAGCTCCTCAAATGCTTTCAGACAGGCATCATCGAACTTGAAGGAGACATATTTCTCGAGCAACCTGCACAAGGGAGAGGAATTTTTCAAAAAATCTTTAATGAAACGACGATAAAAACCTGCATGGCCCAAGAAACTGCGATTGCCTTTGACGGACGTTGGTGGGGGAAATTTTTCAATCACTTCCACCTTTGCTTTGTCCACCTGCAAACCATTTTTAGACACCTGGCTCCCCAATATATACCTTCACGTACCATGAAGTGGCACTTTTCCCAGTTTAGCACTAGGTTTGTCTCTTCACATCTAGCAAGTACTTTATCGAGATTCATTAAGCAGTTATCGAAAGAGCACCCAAATACAGAAAAATTATGCATGAACACTTCTTCAAATCTTTCAATCATATCAGTAAAAATAGCCATCATACACCTTTGAAAAGTTGCAGGTGCATTACAGAGACCAAAGGGCATTCTCTTGAACGCATACGTGCCATATGCACACGTAAATATGGTTTTCCCTTGGTCATCTGGGGCTATAACAATCTGATTATACCTGGAGTAACCATCTAGGAAACAGTAGTATTCCTGTCCAACTAATCTATCAAGCATTTGGTCAATAAAGGGGAGAGGGAAGTGGTCATTTCGGGTGGCATTATTCAATTTTCGGTAATCGATACAAATCCTCCACCCAGTGACAGTTCTTGTGGGAATCAAATCATTATTTTCATTAACAACCACAGTCATCCCCCCTTCTTAGGAACACATTGAACGGGGCTTAGCCATTTGCTATATGAGATTGGAAATACAATACCTGCATCAAGCCACTTAATCACTTCTTTTCTTACCACTTCTTTCATGATTGGATTTAGTCGGCATTGTTGCTCTACACTTGGCTTGTGTCCGTCCTCCATGAGGATTTTATGCATGCAAAAAGCTGGAATAATGCCTTTAATGTCAGACATTATCCACCCAAGAGCTCTCTTGTGCTCACGTAGCACTCTCGGCATCTTCTCTTCCTGCAATTTAGACAATTCAGAAGAAACAATAACAGGTAAAGTGTCAGAGTCACCCAATAAGCATATTGAATGTGAGGGGGAAACGGTTTAAGCTCCAATTTTGGTGCCTCCTCAATTGACGGTTTGGGGGGTGGCCCATCTGGCCTATTCAATGGTTCAAAGGGGTGTATCTCATGCATGTAAGCACAGTATGTATCCAGGATGTCCATCATCTCCTCAACCTCCTCATCGTTTCCCATGCTATTGAACAACATAAGTGTTTTCTCTAGAGAGTCGTCTAGATATGCACTCGTGTCAAGAATTTGCTCATCAACCTCAACAACGGATATCATTGAGAGCTCCTCATAGTAGCAGGGGAGTTGGATTGCTTTGTACACATTAAAGATTGCTTCCTCATTATCCACCCTCAAAATCATTTTTCCCTCTCTCACTTTAATGATTGCATCACCAGTAGCCAAGAGAGTTCGCCCCAATATGATTGGGACCAATTCGTCAGCCTCATAATCCAGGATAATGAAGTCAGCTGGGAAGATAAATTTTCCAATTTGCAACAACACATCTTCAATCATACCCTCGGGGTGTGCTATTGATCTATCAGCCAGCTGCAACATCACAGTATTTGGCCTTGGAGCTCCCAGTACCAATTGCTTGAACAAAGATAAGGGCATCATATTTATACTCGCCCCCAAATCGCAAAGAGCTCGACCAACATCAATATTACCAATGCACACAGGAATGGTGAAACTACCAGGATCCTTAAGCTTTTGAGGAAGCTTGTTCTGGACCCTTGAGGTGCACTCCTTAGTAAGTGCCACTGTCTCAAATTCATTCAATCTTCTTTTGTGAGCCACTATATCCTTTATGTACTTAGCATACTTTGGAATTTCACGCAGTACATCAACAAGTGGAATATTCAATTGAACCTGGATCAACATGGAGAGAAATTTGCTGAACATGTGATCATCATTCTTTTTCTGCAATCTCTGGGGGAAAGGTGGTGGTGGCCTTGTATCCCCCACTGGCTCTGGAATTTGCATCAGTATTCTTTGATTCATGAGTTTCCTTAGGTATCAACTCCCCCTCGGGTGTGGCTTTGTCTTTTCTTTTCTTTTCTTTGGCACTTCCTCCAGCTCTCTCCCATTCCTGAGGGTAACTGCATTCACTTGAGGATTCTTTTTTGTATCACTGGGGAGAGCGCCTGCAGGTCTGGTGTTCTGATTCATTGCCAACTGCCCCATCTACCTTTCAAGATTTCTAAAATCGGTTCTGAACTGCTGATTGTCAATTAACAACTTCTTTAGCAAATCATTTGTACTCTCTTCCATTTGTTGGGGTGGCTTCTGAGGTGGATTAAAATTCCCTTGGGGTCTATAGTTATTCTAATTCTGCTGATTTCCACCCCATGAGAAGTTGGGATGATTCCTCCAATTTGTATTGTAAGAATTCCCATATTGTGTATGCTAATTCGGTGGACCTCTGTTCTACTACCCCACATAGTATATGGATTTAGGATTCGTAGGGCACATGTCGCTCATATGATTGTCACCATATAATTCGCATCAAATAGCCATTTGTTGTATATGTTGTACTAGTTGTGGTTGCTGTATTATCATCCTAGTCATCTGATTGGCCAACTTTGCAATATCGGCTCTCATGGTTGTCAAGTCGTCGAGCTCAAGTACTCCAGCTGATTTCTGCTTAATTGCTTTCGTGAATCACCCTCACCTTGCCAATTATGATCATTAGCAGTGAAGTTATTTAGCAAGATTTGGATTTCACTGTACGGTTTGGCCATGCAACTACCACCACAATCTGAATCTAGATTCATCTTTGAGGCATCATCTAACCCATCCATGAAAGTGTGGCCCAATACCTCATCAGTTTGGCAATGATGTGGACAGTCTCTGAGCATCTTCTTGTATCTTTCCCATGCTTGACGAAGTGTCTCTTTATCTCGTTGTTCGAACCCAAGAATTTGGCTCCTCAATACCTTTGTTTTCTTAGTGGGGAAAAACTTGATTAAGAATTTCCTTTCTAGATCATCCCAAGTGCGGATTGAGTTTGCGGGCTCCTTCTGCAACCACTCCTTAGCGTCCCCAAGCAGTGAAAAAGGGAAAAGTGTCATCCTGAAATAGTCCTTGGAAATATTCGGATAATTGTAAGTGTCCGTAATTTCCAAGAAATTTTGAATGTGCCTTTGCGGGCCTTCATGTGATAGACCCACATATTTCCCTGTGGACTGGATCAGCTGCACCATGTATTGTTTGAGTTCAAAGTGTCTTATGATATCATGCCTTACAATAGCCTGAGTCATGTTAGCAAGACTGGGCCTTGCGACTTCAATCACCGCGCGTTCCTCATTCCTTGCCATCTCTATTGGCTGTGGTTGGACTACTATGTCCAACTCTCTTTCAATTCTGGTTCTTGCGTCTACTTCCCTCCTCACTCTGTGAAGTGTTCTTTCAATTTCAGGATCAAGGGGAAGTAGATTGCTTGCGCTTCGGCTCCTCCGCATTCAGAAGAATAGCCTATGTTCACACAAACCAGGTAAACTAAAAATTAAAGCTTGAACAAAGAATTAATAAAAGCTTAACTCAATCAAGTAGCTAATTTCTAAGTCCCCGGCAACGGCGCCAAAAACTTGTTGCGATCAAAACACTCACGCAAGTGCACGCGATTGTCAAGTAATAAAGTAGTGAGTAGAGTATCGTTCCCACGAAGACTTGTGATTAACTTTTGACTAATTCAAACTCAATTAACTTATTGATCTAAGAGATTTTTCACAAAATATAGTTGTTTCTAATTTACTACCTACAAATATCAATTACTAAAATAACTAGAATAATCAACTAAACACACAGCAATTTCGAATAACAATCAATAGGGAAGAATATTTCAGGGTCACGGGTTAGGTAACAATCATGTTGCATTCTTGGCTTAGAATAACTAATTGATTTATCTGGGTTATTGATTGACATGGTTGATAATGCTCATAAGGATCTTTCGATTCCTTACTCGCCTATTCAAATTAACTCAATGCCTATATGTCTATGGAATTAAGATTAACAAGAATGTGTTTACAGTTCCTGTATTTCAACCAAGCAATGCTATTAGGTATATGTCTATCTTAATTGCGAATCTGTTCCCCGATGCCCGGGTTCAAGAACTTGCTCTATGTAATTCTATATGCAATCCAAAGTTCCCACTTTCGAGTTCAACTCTAGATAGATAGTATTTCACTGTTAGCTACTCAGCAAAATAATTGAGAACAAAATTAAATAAACAACCCAATATGATAAAATCATCATTAAATTAAACACTGAACCACAACAATCATGTTTCACCCATGACCCTAGAACAATGGGTTTTGGGTACTCATAGCAGGGTTCATCTCAATAATGTTTAATTTCATTCAAAACGTAAAAACAAGAAGAAGAAAAGAAGAACTTCATGTTGGATTTTCCTCCTTGCCTCTTGCCTCTCTGTTTCTTGCACTAAACTATGAAAACCTTGATATATTACTCCTTGGGCGAGCTTGACTTTATATAGATTAAGTGAAATTTCCTCCAAATTTCCAATTTTGCCCATAACAAGACTTTTCCGAACTGGGACTAGCGCGAACGCGCTAGTTTCCTGACATTCTGCCTCCAGCTTCTAGACTAGCACGATCGCGCTAACTTCGCGCTAGTCTAGACCATTATTTCTTTGATTTTTTGTCTCGTCCTTGCGCGCACTCAGCTGCGAGGGGTCTTCCTTGCTCCAATGTAGCTCCAATCACAACTTTAAAGCACCATATAGGCTCACCATCCTGCAATGTGTAAAATTCACAATTAGAGTCCATTTTTCATCATTTAACCATATTATGACATTGAAACATAATCAAGCGGGAATAGAAACAATCGCCAAATTATCTAGATTTAGCCTAATATCATAACTCTCGACGTTGATGTAACAGCAAGCCGTGCATGGTGTTGGCCGAACTTGATGGTGTCAAATGGAGAACTTGTGTGCATTTTTTTCACGACTTCACCCCAAAAAAGGATCTCTGATTTAATTCAAAATAAGTAGGTGTTTGAACAATAAATTAAATTTGAAAAATAAAAGAATATTTGATTAAAAATTTAGTAAAATATAGTACTTTCTTTTCTTGAGCTCTTAAGATCATTATTGTGGGTACAATAATAAAATATATACTTTATTTATTATTTATGAAAAAAGTACCAAATAAAAGTAAATAAAGAAAGTGTATTTTTATTTTAATATATTAATATTATTTGATATAAACAGTATTTTCTGAGATTGATGGAAGAGTGCAAAAGTGGAAAGTGGAAAGTGGAAAGTGGAGAGGACGGCGGATTACTATTACCAACGAAGCATTACGCACAGTCACACACTTGACACTATTTATCTGGTAAAAAATTGTGACGAAATAATAATTGTATAGTCATTGTAAAAATAATAGCTAAAAAATATATAAAATTTATATAATATTTATATATATAAAATAATTTGTATATAAATATATTTATATACAAAAAAGTATACAAAGTTTATATATTAATTCGGCTATCAGATGTAAATCGCTTCTATGATTGGCTAAAATTAATATCCCAAAATTTGTTCCGTATCTAATATTTACGTTAAATTAATAGACGTATATAGTGTATTTGTATGTATATTTTCTCACTTAAACATAGTTAACTGATATATATTATATTTTTATTTTATTAATTCATTCAACCATAATAAATTAATATGATTTGGTACAAATATCCAATGCAAAAGTTTTTATCCTACTTTTAAGAGTAATTAACCAAGAAAATGCCACAACAATATCCAAAATGAAATCTTTTTGTAGTTTTAGCTCAAGCGTAGTTAATTGCATATGACATTAAAACATTAGAGGAGACTAGATGGACAATTTCATGTTTTTAACACCTGTTAATAAGTATTTAATAGTTCTTTATATAATTATTTTATATTTAGTATTCACTATCCCACTAATTTAAATTTGAATAATTTTAGTTTGACTAATCCCATCCTTAATCAAATAAATATAAATAAGAATGGAAATATTTTCTAAAAATTATACAAATATTTTATTACAACAAAGTATTATGTTAAAAATAGTTACGCAATATATTCTGACTTTCTAATACTAATAATTTCTTTTTTTTTTAAAAGGCAAAATACATAAACGGTCCCTTGAAGTTGTCCTCAATGATCAAATAGACACATCAACTGACTGTTTTACCATTGAGACACTTCTAGTGGCTATTAAGTATATCTAGAAGACTAGAAGACACCTCACATTGTATTTTAATTGCATTTGGGCGCGTAAGGTTTTATCATACTTTTTCTTTCTTATTTTATAATTAAACTAAATTAAATTTTGGAAGTAGGTCCCACATTAAATTATTTTTCTCGCTAAATAATATCTCAACAACAGTATTATCCTTTTTCACCCAAAATTTTAGCAGCTCCACCTCTTTAAGCTACAACCGAAACAATGGCTGGAAGCTTGGCCGGAGCCTTCGTTGGTCAATTATTATTTTTTTGAAGCACAAAAAAGAAAAATTTATTTCCAAAACAGTTCAATTCTTTAGTCCCACAAGCCGATTCGCTCCTCCCCGAGTAATCTTCATCAGTGACTTCGACGACGACCCCTTCTTCATTTGCCTTTCTCAGATCTATCATCAAGTTCCTTCACCACTTTGCTTCCCGAAGACGGCCTCTCCTGAACCCAACCCTATATCAGAACACGCCCACCTAGATCCTACGTTTGTTTGAGAAGATTCAAAATCTCGAAATCGAGGTTCAGTCCGGTGATCTTCAGTTAGAGAAATGTATGGTTTTATGACGATTAAGTTGAGGGTTCTGTTATTTGGGAAGATCGAAGGAAGAAGATGGATTAAGGGTTCTGGTTTTGGAAAGACATAAGTGAAAGGAAGAAAGAAAGAAGAGTAAGCTGGTGGGGGTGGGGGCAGAGTGTTGGTTTAATTGAAACTAAGGAAGAAGCCTTCCAATGTCTTTTTGTTGTTAAGTACACGTGTAAATTTTTTCTTTTGTAAATTATACGTGTCATTTTTTGATTGATTCGTTTGACACCTCATCAGCAAGTGTAACTCACGCATATGGTCTGATGCACTCGGATGTTTATTTGATACACTTAATAGCCACTAAAAATGTCTCAATGGCAAAGCGGTTAGTTGAGGTATCTGTTTGACCGTTGACGACAACTTCAAGGGTCTGTTTATATATTTAGACTTTTTAAAACAATACTACCTCAATTGCAATTCTAAAGGTTGATGTAACAGCAAGCTGTACATCTTGTTGGCCGAACTTGATGGTGTCAAATCAAATATTTATTTGTTCACAGATAAGTATCTTTTTGTTCAAGTATTGTGTTAACAAACCAAGATGGTGCTAATTATTTTTGGCCGAATGGCCTAAATGCCACGTATATTTGTTTCACCTTGTCAAGTTGGTCCCCAAACTTTATTTGTTTTAATCCAAACACTTAATTTGATGCTATTATTTAAACCCCTCTGAGTGTTGATCAAGCATACGTGACAAAATAAGAATATAAACATGAACATTTTGAACCAGAAATAATTAAAATAAGAAGAAAAATTATTAAAATAAGAATGAATAATAAATGTAGCAAAAATATGAGGCCGTGATGATAATTGTTTCTTGTCTCTGAGCAATCGGTGTTTGCAGCCATGGCGGTGTCTTCAATCTCTTGCCTTGTCTTCAAAATTAATATATTATAGATCTGAGCCTCAATTGAAAGGTTATTTTCTTAAGTGCAAACCTATGTGGTCTTTTCCTCCATTTTCAAAAGAACCCATCTCTGTTCCTCCATTGATTTCCTCGATCTGAGCCCCTTTCTGTTCCGCCATTGATTTTCCTCGATCTGAGCCCTTCTCTGTTCAGCCATTGATTTTCTTCCATTTTCAAAAAAAACAAAAAAGAAAAAACAAACCAACAGCCTGGCAAAAGCAGAAACAGACACGATTTAAGTGGGGTTTGGACATAAGAAGAAGAAGAGAGGAGAGACAAAAGTGATTTATACTTTCTAAACCCTAACTAAGGGGGAAAGTATAAAATGAGGGGAAAATTTGGGTTTGGGAGGGGGATAATAATCATTTCTTGTTTCATTTTCCTTATGTGGCCATAATAAATGACCTGGAGCCTATGTGGTTAATTTTTTTGACGTGGTATCCTACGTATAGGAGACTGTATTACATGAACTGGTGGCATCGTGTCATAAGCGTTTATTATATGCGATTTAAAGGAGTGTAAGTGTTTAATTAACAAATTGTTAAGCTTGGAAACCCGCATGACAAAATGGGACAAGTATAGCTGTATAGGTGCCATTTAGGCCATTCTATCATTATTTTTTATGAAATTTACTCTGTACAATTTTACGGTTAGGAAATTCTACTTATTTGATTCCTTATCATGCAAACTTGTTGATATCGAAATCTGAATATTTGTCTTTCTATTCTCTCACATATGGTAAGGACACGCATTGCTGGATCCGACGATCAAACACCCGCCATCCTAGAGCCACCAGAGGTCAAGACAGATGCCGAGGAGACTGTATGTGATGCAGCTAGAGGACCTGCCCGAGCAGCGACTGAGAAGCCATCAGTAGCTTCGGTTGGAGGGACAGACACCCAAGGCGCCTGTTGTCACCCTTGTAGTTCATGTTTATTTACATTTACTAGGAGTATTAAAGAGGTGGTTTACCTTCTCTAGAAAAGAACTGACAACTAATCTTGGACGGTAAAAATAAGGGGTCACTTGATCAAGTTTTATGTAACTTCCAATTGTCAAAAATTTGTGTAATACTTCATCCGTTTATTTTTACTTGTCGATTATTGATTATGCACACCACTTAAAAAATAATAAATAAACTACATATTTTACCACGATACTCATATCAATTGGTGTATAATCTTAATTGAAATGATTTAGAATGAATAATTAATATTAAAGACAAAACATGAAAAATATATTAATTTTCTTTTGATATGCAAAAAGTGACAAGTAAAAATAAAAAATTATTTTTAGAATACTTGACAATTAATAGTGAACAGGGGAAGTAATTTACAATGTAAAATATTGCTCTATCTATTTCATTTTATATAACATTACTATTATTTGGAAAGTCAACTTTTTTTTCCCATGATTCTCTCATACATCTCTTCTTCTTTTTTGGAATTATTAACTCTGCCAACTTATAATGCTTTTTTATGTAATTTTCGATGAATATATTCTACATTTGAAGGAAATCCCCGTTCAGACTTTTTTTTTTTAACTCCTCCCAAATTAAGAGAATCTATAGTGTTTTCACATTTTTCCTTCAGCGTAACTCGAACCCAGGACCTAACGGTCATAGGTGGAGGTGTTTACCAACTGAGCAAACCTCACTTGTCTTTCAAACTAGGTACTTCATACCGAAAGTTACGTACTTCAACTCTCACTCGGAATCCCTTTAAATAAAATTGAGACATATTGGAATACTTTTAAATGAAGTGGGACAGATGAGTACCACATCTTGAAATATAACCTGTTCCTATTTAGAGGAGATTCTTTCACAATGTCAAAAATAACAAATAACAACAACAAACAACCCCACAGTAGGATCTGTGAAAAGTGTACTTAGCCTTAGCCCTAACTTGAACAAAGCACCGTCATTACAGTGTTCAAAAGGAATACAGTAGCGGAAAAACTGAACATGCTCAAAAAATGCTTAAAGCTTTTAGCTTTGATCATTAGAGAATGGTTCCTCACTAAATAAAACCAAAGTTCTACTACAACCAAGAAAAGAAATAGATCACATCTTGGCCAAATATCAATCCTCCTAGTTTGAAAGAAAAAAAGTAGGGGTGTGCATTCAATTTATCAATTCGATTTTGACCCTTATCGATAATTACTTATCGATTATCGATTTGTACATATGCTTATCGTTATCGTTTCAATAAGGTTTCGATTTTTTCGATTTCGATTTATCGATTTTTGGGGCTTATCGATTCGGTTATCGATTACACCAATAAAAAAATTTGCGGGATTCCATAAAAAGTATATCGCTAAAAACACACCTAACTAATATGGACAAAAAGAAGCTAAAATAAGAAGAACACCGTTTATAACATAAAAATTGTGTCAACAAGCACATGCAACGAAACTAAAGCAAGGGATCAAATATATGTCACCAACACTCTAACGGTATAAAAAAACAAAAAACAAAAAACCAAAATACATCATCACGGCTAATTCTGTTTTCCATTAATTTGAACTGCATTCCCTTGAGCTTTAAATATGATCATTCCTTATATGTGGTAGATAAAATAATAGGGTTAGGGACTTAGGGTAAATGAAAGGGTATTATAAAATAAGGGTAAAAAAAAATTTATTTAAAAAAAAAATAAATAAATAAATAAATTACTGTAGCTTATCGGTTTATCGATAAACCGAAAATCGAAGAGGACGAAATCGAAATCGAAATCGATAAATCGATAAACCGATAACAAATAATCGATTTGATTTATCGATAAACCGATTCGAATGCACACCCCTAAAAAAAAAGAGTGGGATGTGCAAAAAAAGATCAAGTGAAAGGAGTCTCTCTGAAAAAGAGAGGGCAAGCTAATGATGCTGTATATCTATGTCATCAAATCAAAGATACTGATCTAGAACAGTAATACCAATATACCATTGTCAACGAGATTGAATCCAACTGGTTATTAAAATCAGTTGCCAGAAGATTGGCATTTGGTTTTCTTGAACTATACACAGTTATAAATTATATACATATTTGTAATATTATTAAAATCTGTACAAGATAGAGGCAACAACTGAATATTAGCAGGACACAGCAGCGTTGATGGACGAGGAAGAGAACTTTTAAAAAATGACCGAAAGTCGCCACCAGGAAAGCTACACCAAGTTAAGGTCCCCAAATGTGTTTTCACCACTGTAGGTAACATAGAGGAAACCATCTTCATCCTTCTTTTCATCATAGATTGAAGACATGATTGCCCCTGCAAAAAGAAAAGAGCTAGTTGCTTTAGATTTAACTATTGTACGATTTTCTTGCACGATTGGGCTGCGTAAAAACTAATTACACGTAATTATGGTATGACACCCCAGGCAAATCCCATGTCGAAAAACCACGAGACAGAGGCGGAATATATAAGTAGACATACCTTAGACTCTAGTGACGCATTTTAAAGTAGTGCAGGCCTAGGCCCAAAACGGACAATATCACTAGTGGGCTGGGCTGTTACATATGGTATCAGAGCCATTTCGTGTGCAACATTGAACGAGGGTGGGGCAAACCTAAGCTAGGACATGGAGTCCCCCAGGGAGGGTGTATGTGACACCAAATCCCACATCCACAAAACACTGGAGAGATGTTGGGTATATAAGTACACGCATTTGAAAGCCATGCAGGCCTAGGCTCAAAGCGAACAATATCATTAGTGGGTTAGGCTGCTACATATGGATAGGTAACCTGTAAAAGATAGTAAGTGACCTACTACAGATGGTAAAAAACATTGCTAGTGTGAAAATCTTGTACTGTGTTAGTGTATATAAGAATCCTCACAAAACAGTAGTGATTCGCACTCACCTGTTGGTGGAAGGACATTATCAACAAATATGAAAATTGCTTTTTCTGCACTCAATTTAATCCTTTTGCGAATGACATAGACAAACTGCCCTACTGTTAAGTCAGCTGGGACAAGATACCTGCAATTTTTCAATTAGGAAACATTGATAAGCTTTTGATAGTAACAAACCAAATGCCAAGATAATATGCGTTAGTTTGGTGGTGATGATAGCCGTTGTTATTTAGCCAAAACTGATGCTTATGGTAGGTTATCTTAGTACAATACATGAGTGTTACCAAGAATCGCTACTTTTATGGGGCAAAACTAAAAATTCATGACAAGGTAGGAGAAAGTAAGACCCAAGTTTAGGGGAAAGGTCATTTGACAAAGAGGAAGCCAATATACACATGTAAATGGGCACGTAACTAATAAAAGAAACAGGAACAAATATTGACAGCATGATGTAGCGTTTAGATCTCTATATAATAAGAAACAACAACAACAACCCAGTATATTCTCACAAGTGGGGTCTGGGGAGGGTAATATGTACGCAGACCTTACCCCTATCTCGAGGGGTAGAGAGGTTGTTTCCAAGAGACCCTCGGCTCAAGAAAAAAACAGGAGGCAGAAACAAGTGCCGATATATTACTACTAGCAATAGACTCATAATAAATAACATAAAATAGACAACATAACCTGAAATAACATAAAATAACAAATAACAACAATATAATGAATATAGGAAATACGAGAAAGAGGAAAGTATACTAATATCTATAATATAAAGCCATGCATCAGTAGCTGATCAGTAGCATCCTAAGCCTAACTCCTAACTGTCTAGTCTCACTCTATATAATAAGAAAATGATCACTAATAATTGATGAGTGCTCACTTTTTCTTGTCAATGTTGGGAATATCACTCTTTTCCGCCTTTTCAACTATTACCTGCACATCATAAAAACTGAGTCAACAGAAGCCGTGGAGAACACTGGAGGTATTAGCACACAAGTTACGCAAAGAGAATAAAATATTAAAGCAACAATAGTTGAGCCACATTAACCACTCCACCAAACATGAGAAGCCCAAATCCTGTTATACATAGAGATAATTCTGAACAGTGATGATCATGTATTTTTTAATTAGGGGTGGGCGTTCAGGCAGTTCGGATTACATATAAAATTTCGGTTTGGATTTTTAGTTTTCGGATTGACGAAATGACAATCCAAGTTCAGATTGGATCGGATTTTTTAAGTTCGGTTTCGGATTAATCGGTTTGGATATTTTGCATTTTCGATTTTGAGCTTATAAGTTGAGATGTCTCTTCTTTTTACATAAATAATATCCAAATGAAATACTCATGTTAAATTGCCTGAAAAGTTCTTCATTCTCACCGCAATCATCCGAATGAAATATTAAAGTAATGAAATTATTATATAAAAAAATAAAAAAAATACAATAGAGACGTTAATACGATGTATAAGAAGTAGAAATAGTAAAATCATGTCCAAATAGAAAGTATTCTCATTATAATTTAGTAATCAAAAAAGGGTTCAAAATGCCCCTAACTTATTGAAAAAGGTTTAAAAATACCCTCCATCCACCTATTGGGCTAAAAAATACCCCTCCATCAGCCTATTAGACTAAAAATACCCCTCCACCAACCATTTTGGTTCACTTATGCCCTTTGACCGTTAGGTCAATGCTAAATTAATTTATTTTTTTGTAAAACTTAAAAAAAAATATTTTGCAAAATAGTTTTGTTTTTTTAAACTAATGAACCCAATAGTCCACTAATTTACTAAAGTCTTTTTTCCAATTTTTACAAAAAAATATTTTTTTTTATTTTTTAAAGTTTTTTTTATTAAAAACTGGAAAAAAGTTGCAAAAATAGAAAAACAATGTTTCTAATAAAATATTTTCGTTATTAAAAAACTGAAAAAAATATTTCAACAAAATATTTTCGTTTTTGGATCCGAAAATCCAATATCCAATCCAAAATCCAAAAATTTTAAAAATTAAATCCAAAATCCAATCCGTAATCCGAAAATCCAAACAAAAAGTCTAAGAAATTCGGATTTCGGGTTTGCCCAAAGTATGCCCACCCCTATTTGTAATGCATCATACTCTAAACATTTCTCATTCATATGCATCAGATGTACATATAATTACAACGATAACAACAACATGCCCGGTATATTCCCCCATGTGGGGTCTAGGAGGGTAGTGTGTACACCTTTGCAGGTAGAGAGATTGTTTCTAGACTTATAATTATAAGAACAAAATCTTCCCAGAGCACAATCTAAGCCCTTCCAAAATGCAGTTAGGCGTCAGCAATGGTCATAAATTTCGTTAAATGGAAACATCAACAGTTTTCCAAAAGCACAATTAGTATAAATACTTTACTTTGAATTTGATGTGACATCTTTATATCGTTTTCACATCTTCCAACTATTATTTTACCATAATTTTAGTAATCTCATATATAATGACTCGTTCAAGCTTCAAACTCAATTCTCCGTGAAGTAAACTAGATGAATGGAAATGGGATGGAGGGAACATTTCACTTTCCAGGTTGTACATTGATGTTTAACCATGCATCATCTCGTCATATGTTTTCGGATTAATGCTTATCAAAACTTACACTCCATAACTTTATTACTTGGATTTCTGCATTGTATCACATTTTAAGGTGGAATTTAGGTCTATGAGATTAGCTAACTGACACATACACTCACACCAGCCAATGAACGTTAGGCTATTCCTAAGGATATTGGAAAGGGCAAAGGGCAGCCCGGTGCACAAAGCATCTCGCATTCACGCAGGGTACTGGGAAGGGCCGCACCCTAAGGGTGTGATGTAGACAATCTACCCTAATGCAAGCATTAGGACTGCATGAAAAGAAAAAAAAAAAGTTCTAGCCAACTTTATCTTTGACAAATTCCCCACTATGAGGTGCATTTTATTTCCTCAAGAGTCGGAACAAACAAGATATGCACACCTTTGCATAACATTAATACAATAACAGCAATTTCAAACTCACAAAAGTACCACCCCTCCACAACCCCTTCCCCAAAATGAAATAAAAAGCAAATCAAAAAGGAAGAAGGCAAATTGGAGGGCGACCACAACCTTCCTTTCATACAGTAAGACTGCACTGGTGCTAGACATAATTAGTACTTAAGGCAATAGCAAACTAAGAAAGGAAGTCCAGCAGTTAATTTGAACACTATGTATCAAATTTACTCATTTGAATTGTATCAGAAATCGCTTTAATTAAGGTAGGAGTAGCCAGAAAACCAAAAAGGTAGCTGAAAACTGACACTGAATATTCGAAGAACATATAAGTATTCCAATCGAAAACAATTGGAATAATTTCCACGACAATCTAGGATTAGACGCCAGACAAAAGTAAGATTATTGTCACAGATGACAGCAAGTTAACAAACTCCATTAAAACAAATACCGAGCATAATCATACTTATTTGTTATTTTCTGGCAACTACTCGAAATACTTTCCTCCATCAAATCACTTACATAAGTAATTACATTCACATTGAACCAAGCAGATAGAAAACAAAATTAAATCTGTATACTAAATGAAAAATTCCAATAAAAACTTAATTCTCACCGGAATCCTATCTGGGTACTTTTCCCTAATCCTAGAAGCTTCAGCACGCCTCTTCTCTGCATACAGAATAAGATACCAGTAATAACCCTAATCATATTTTGGAAAAAGAAAAGCATAATAACTAAAGCAACAAAACAGAAGTTCAATACATACCAAGATCATGTTCTTGCTTGAATGAACTCTTTGCCATATTTACCTGAATTCAACAATTAAAAAAAAAAAACATAAATCTTTATGTTAAATTAACATACCCTTTTACCAAAAAAAACAAATTTCTTCAACAACAACAAAAAAAATAAAAAAAATACAACCCATATTTCTCAACAAAACAGAAGCTAAAAATAAACACCTAAAATTTTGAGATTTTTTTTTTTATGTTAAACTGACATACCCTTTAACCTAAAAAAGCCAATTTCTTCAACCCAAAATATTAAAATAAAATAAAAAACACGACCCATAGTTCCCTACGAAACAGAAACTAAAAAATAAACACCTAAAAATTTGGGAGAAAATAAACTGATAAAAAGCTAATAAGACCATCAAAAATCTGATTTTGCTGCTTCAAAATAACTCCAGAAATTAAGTAATACAGTAAAGTCTAGCCCAAAAAATAAATCCCAACAGATAAAACAAGAATTTTGAACTCAATAAATTAAATTAAACCTCAATTACAAATTAGTTCTATGCCAATCCTTAAAAAAATAATGAAATATTTGCAAAATAAAACTAGAAAAAACATAAAAGGAAAAATAGGAGTAATAACAATTAAAGAGAGTAAAGATTATACCTTTTTGTGAAGAATGATTGAACAAGAAAGGGGAAAAGGAGAAATAAGATAGGAAAATTGGATGAGTTGATTGTTGAATAAATAAGCTTTGGTTTTGCTTTGTTTTTGGACTCTTATGTATAAATAAATAAATATAATGTATGTGGACTAATCTTTAATCATTATCCAAATTCCTTAAATATAGTTTTTAAAAGTATTATATTGGGAAAACTTGTGTGTGGTTGCTTAGAGATATGAGCAGACGTGGGTTACAAGAAAAAAAAGAAGAAGTCAAAATCCTTTATTTTAGTTATTTTTTTCTTTATTTGTATTTTTAAAATTTTTAAAACTTTAGGAAAAGGAAGTAAATGTGGAAGCTGGTTCTAAGTCAATAATGACTTCATTATGTTATTGCATTGGGGGTAGGGGAAATAAAAAATGCTGGGAGGGGATTATAAGCTGAAAAATCAAACTCTCACCAACAAAATAATTTGGATTGGCATAAAAATAGCAAAATAAGTTTAATAAAAAGTTAAAATGTAATGTGCAATTCTTTTTTCTTTATCGATACGGGTGGACGGTGGTATGAAAAATCAACGGCTGAGATGGACGCTTGGGCTAGAAAACGTGATGAAGCTTCGCTATAATTACAGGGTTTTTTTTCTTTCTTATACCGTATATGAAACTTTATTACCAAATATGTGCATATTTTGTAAATTACCCGACATGTGCACTATTTTTCTATGATTGTTATACCATTCATTAATTAGTAATTAATAGTAGCTGAATCTTCCTAATATGACACGCTAAAAATCAGGAAAAGAATATCCTAATTGATTTAGCGATTGAACGCAAATCCTTTATCTGATCTTTCCCGAATTTTTTTCGTAATTCAAAAAAAAAAGACGAAAAGCTTCAACAAACTGAAATCAAATTGTAGAAATCAGTTCGTCGAGTTTCTTCCTCAATCCAGACATCAAAAAGGCGACCAATTATTCAACAAAATCAAGTCAAATTGTAGAAGCCAATACTGCTGATACCCTGTTCTTCATCTTTTTTTTCTCAATCAACAAATCAAAAAAATAATAAAATATAGAACAATACCTCAGCAACAACACTCAATCATGTCCAAAATCCCAATCATGCTACAATTGAATGGGAAAAATCTGATTATAAAAAATGGGTCTCATCTTTGTATTTTTTTTAGAAGAAGGAATGGAGAAGAGGAAGAAAGGGGAGGGGGAAACAGCGCTGGTCTTAGGAACTAGGGGGAGCTGATTAAAATTGTTATGTTACAAATTCTATGAAAGTCTGATTTTATGTTAATATCTACAAAATTCCTATATTTATCTACAAATAAACTACAAATCAGTTTAAGTATGTATAAAGCAGTATTGTTTTTAAGGGTATCTATAAAATTACTACATTTATACTACAATTAAACTACGATCTATGTTGAAAAAAAATATTGACTACAAAATTTTCTCTTCATCTATAAAATTTTTACAAAAAGAGTACAAATCAGTTTTAGTATTGTATAATGTTGTACTGTTATTAAGAGTATCTACAAAATTACTACATTTATACTACAATTAAACTACAATCTATGTTGGAAAAAAATATTGACTACAAAATTTTCTCTTCATCTACAAAATTTCTTCAAAAAAACTACAAATTAGTTTAAGTATTGTATAAAGCTGTATTATTTTTATGAGTATCTACAAAATTACTATATTTATACTACAATTAAACTATAATTTATGTTGACTACAAAATTTTCTCTTCACCTACAAAATTTCTACAAAAAAAATTACAAATCAATTTAAGGTTTCAGGTGAAGCTTAGTCTTTAAAAGATGAATCTTTGAATCAAAGTCAGAAGAATGGGTAGGGGATTGATTGGTTTCAGGGGTGATTTGAAGGTAAATATTGTATAGAATTTTGAGATGGACATCAACATTTGACACGCCTGAGGCTGAGCTTATGCTTCTCTTCTCCAACGGAAAAATTGAGAGCCCTAGATTGCTTTTGCTTACATACCAAAAAGGCAGTAGCTCTATGTCGTAAAACCATAAGAGTAAGATTTTGAATCCGAAAAGAAATAGGAAAGCGTGGGCCCTACTATTTTGCACGTAACAAAATTGCAATTTTCATCTCTGTATTTTTTTTGAAGAAGAAGGAATGAAGAAGAGGAAGAAAGTGGAAGGGGAAAATGGCGCAAGTCTTAGGAATTAGGGGATATAGAAACGTGGGATATATGGACACCTTTAATTAAGGAGTAAAAACTGCCCATTAATTAGACCTTTATTTAAGTATGATATATGATTGGTAATTTGGTATACTAAGTGTTGTCACACCTCCTTTCGGCGCGCCCCCACCCCGAGGGGTAAAGACGGGCGAACGGGGAGTTTTTCCAATTAAAG